>JADRCD010140771.1:0-14125 GCA_019843815.1 Montemys delectorum | reverse complement strand
AAGAGAGAGAGAGAGAGAGAGAGAGAGAGAGAGAGAGAGAGAGAGAGAGAGAGAGGCAGAGAGGCAGAGGCAAAGCAAGCAGAATCCTGTAAGTTTGAGGCCAGCCTGGTCTACAGAGCAAGTTCTAGGACAGGCAGGGCTCCACTGAGAAACACTATCTTGAAATAAATAAATAAAACCATCGCATATATTCAGACCATGTGAGTATACATTGGGCAGGGGGTTATAGTCTCTATATGAAGCTGCTGTATTCAGTTCATTTTTGTTAGGGGATACTCTTTTACTTAGAGCTGTGCATTACAAGGTGGGGTAGAGGACTTTGGCTTTGAACTACTTTGGGGGTGTGGCTTCACAGAAACTGACACTTTAACACTATGTGGTACCTCTCTCTCTCTCTCTCTCTCTCTCTCTCTCTCTCTCTCTCTCTCTCTGTGTGTGTGTGTGTGTGTGTGTGTGTGCATGATCAACTTCAACTACTTGATGCATTTAAGGGAAGCATTTATTTTTGGCTTACAGTTTTTGGGGATGCAGTCTATCATTGTGGTCGAAAGCATGGTGGCAGGAGCGTGAGGTGGCAGGTCTCACTGTATCCAGAGTAAGATAGTGCAGGTTTCCGTCATGATGAGACTTGGGTTATTGATTTCTGGAGAGAATTTCAGAGATATTGTGCCCTGTCTGCCCATTTTCCCGTCACCTCATGTGGAAAGCTTCTCTGTAGACGGCCCAATGCCTTCAGAGAGCAAGTAGATAATGTGAGGTCAAAGAGAAACAAGAATATCCAAACAGTTGCCAACAGAGGGCCTGATAACCTGAGGCACCTGCTAACCTAAAGGTATGAAAATCTATTTTGTTTCCTCTGCGGTCTGCTCTGGTCAATCTCAATCTTCTCTAGGCGGACTCGGCCCATGTTGCTTCACACTGGGAGACCCAAGCCAAATGCCTAAGCAAAACTGTCTGGATTCCCATACTGCTGACGTCTTCTGCTTCCCACCTTAACGCTGCGCTGCTGGGCATATTTCCTTGGCGAGATCTGAAGGAGGAAGACTGTCCTTTGGAAGCCAAGTATTCTGAATCCTAGCAGGTTTCTTAGCGGTCAGACCAATAGAGCTGATCTCACCTCAGGCCTCCCTGCAGAGCCCACATTCTCAGTGATCCTGAAAGCCATGCTGAGGACTACGTGGTCCATCTCTTTACATTCTGAAAATAAAATATTTTTATTCATGCACTGACAGGAGTATTGTCAGTTATGATACGCAAGGTTATAGTGCAGTAAGAAAACAAGCCCAAGTCTCACTGGTTGCTAAGATAACCACACTATTTTTAATTGTATCTATTGTCCTTTTAACTCATAAAATTGACCAGTGTAGAATCCTGGTTTGAAGTCATCTTCCATGTCCAAAGCAGGTCAGAAAATAACTTGATCAGAGACTAAAGCTAGTAGAGACTGCACTTGGGTACATATTATTACCATTGCTTTGGTTGTCAGAGGGAATTTGCTGACTGTACAACAACTAAATGGTTGCATCTAACTTCCAAGGGGAAGATTAAGAAAATACTTAGGAAATGACACCAAAAATAATTGTGATCATCATTCCTGACTGCCCCACCAGGGATTAAATTATTTATTAAAAACCAGGATAGTGTTTAGAAACCATCAATGAAGATGATATGTGCACCTCTTCATCAGATTTGTCAGTCTGATGATTAATGTTATAGATTAGGTTGACTGGGATAAGGGATGCCTGTGTAGTAAAAACAGTCATATCTCAGAAGATCGGTGGGGTGTTTCCAGAAGGTGATGTTCTCTCAACTCTTGGCTGAGCACAGATGACTCATTCTCACCAAGTACATAGAAATCATCAGGCCTTTTGGGCACTTGAATACAAAACAAGATAGAAAAAGTGACTTTTATTTTCTGTCTGGCAGTGCCACCTGTAATCTGCTGCTACAGACCAGAGCTCCTGGTTCTCAGAACTTTGTACCTAGACTCAATTTCTTTCTTGGTGTGAAGAAAAAATATAATACTTCCACAGTCATGTATCAATTCCTGTAAGTGTATCATCAGTCTCTCTCTCTCTCTCTCACACTCTCTCTCTCTTTCTCATCTATCATTTATGTGTTATTTGAATATCTAGTGCTTGTTAATGATCTACCCAATCATCTTTCATCTATGCGTTGATTATTTTTCTATTGCCATGATGAAACACCAACACTAAACAACTTACAGACAGAGGATTTATTTGGGCTTACGGTTGTAAAGGGACAATGGCCCATCATCATCTTGATGGGACACATGGCAGCAAGCAGTCATGGCAGCTGGAGCATCAGTCTAAGAGCTCCCATCTTAAATTGAGAATAAGAAGTAGAGAGAACAAACTGGGCTTTGAAACCTAAAATCCTGTCCACAGTAACACACTTCCTCTAGCAAGTCCGTCCCCTGTAAGCCTTCCTAAACAATATGACTAACAGGGAACCAAATATTAAGAATACTAGAACCTAAGGTGACATTCTCATTCTAACTATCACATTCGGTTTCCTGACACTCATGGGCTCCTGGTAATATCATAACGCAAAGGTCATTCAGTCCAAATTCAAAAGTCCCCATAGTCTCTCTATCTCAATACTGTTTAAATGTCCAAAGTCTCTCCTGAAACTTGATACAATCTCTTAATATTAAGCCCTTCTAAAGTTAAAAGGCAAATTACATACTTCCAACACACAATGGCACAAAATATACACTGCCATTCTGGAAGGAAAGAGTGGGAGATAGTGAGGAATGGTGGGACAAAAGCAAGACCAAAATCTAGTACCACACACACACACACACACACACACACACACACACACACACAAAACAAAAAACCCAAAATGAACGAACAAACAAACAAACCAAAAACCAAAAACACATCTAGCAGCTCCATTGTCAGGGTTATAAAGCTCAGATGTCTCTGCTCCTCTAGCTTCGTTGCCTGTAATGTACTTCTCTCTCTTGGGCTGTTTCCACTCTCTCTGTGCAGCTGTCCTCAGCAGGCATCTCATAGCTATGCCATCTCTAATATCTTGGGGTCTTCAGTGCAAGCTAGGCTTTACTTTCACAGGTTCATGCAATGGTTTCTCCGGGACTCCCCTGCCACACGTTTCCTGGCCTGGTCTCAGCAGCTCTTGGAAACCATGGGGGAAGGTTCCATGGCCCCCTTATTCATGTACCCTCCATGAGTTAAGGCCAGCACCACAGAACACCGCTATCCAGACTGGTTGACAACTTGAGATGGACCCTGGACACTTTGAATCTCATTTGCATTTCATTTTCTTTGTTGTTCTTTTCTAGGAGCAGAAAATTTATTGTGTCTTTTGTTTCACAAGTTGGAAGCTTAGCTGGGTGAGGTGTTGCCCTAAGCACTTCCTTCCCTTTAATACAACGCAGACTCCAGTCTCCTTAATTTCCATACGGCTTTCAGGGCTGTAGCATTGTTTCTTGGTTCTCTTTTCCTCTTCAGACGGTTCATTTTTTATTTTTGCTCCATTCTTTTTCATTCTTGGTTCACATAAAAGTCCTTACCAACCAACCATGCTGCAGGTTAGTATTAGGCTGTTTTGACATTTCCTTTGCCAAATAAACTAGCTCAGTATTTTTAAATTTAGCTTCAGGGATTGTCTTGCAACACAGGCAAAATTAAGCATGTCAATTTTTTTTTTTAATTTTTATTTTAAGTCTGTTTGCTAATACTGCTCCCTCTGAAACTTCTTGATAGTCCTCATAGGTCTCAGCACTGTGTTCCAAGCTCCTACTAGGATGGCAGCAAGGGCCTCTTGCAATGTTCAACCATTTTTCTAGTTTAAACTTCCAAAAGCCTTCCACATTCCTTTCAAAAAAACCAAAAAAACAAAAAACAAAAAAACCATGGTCAAGTCTGTCACAGCAATATCCCATTCCCTAGTATCAAGTTTTGTTTTTTAATGTTGGTGTTATTTTTGTCTGTTTTGGTTTGGGGGTTTTGGTTTGGTTTGGTTTTTGAGATTGGAGTTCTCCATGTATAGCTCTGGTTATTCTAGACCTTGCTCTGTAGACCTGGCTGGTATCAAACTCAAGTGCTGAGATGTAAGGGAGGTTCCGTTGCTAAGGTCTTGTTCCCCAATTGGTTCTTGACTTGTCAATAAAGAAGGTGGGGGTGGGGGTAGGGGACTTCCAGGTCTCAGGAGGAAAAGGGGATGCAGGGAAAGAGAGAGGGGCTTTTCTGCCATGCTTTGGAATAAGAAGCACACAGCAATCTTGTAAGATCTCAGGGCAGCTAGAGCCTGGAGCCTCCTCTATGGGCAGGTATCCAAAGATCGTTAGCAGGGGCTAATTGGAACAAGCCACTAAGTTTAGGGTGGAAGGAGAGATGGAGATTATGAGGCTTTTCTTTCCAGGTGGGAGGTATCTGTAACCTAGCAATTGTGCCATGAAAGGCAAGCTGTAAAATGACAAACTGAGTGTGTGTCCTTTATCCTCAGATTCAAGAGTCTCAGGTGGGGCTGATTGGAATAGATCCTGGAGCTAAGCAGGGTAGGACAAAGGGCGCCGGAGGGGCCCAGAGCACAGTGACTCTCCCGCAAAGGCAGTAGCATGCATTTTAAACTACGATTAATGGTGTAAAGGCATGAACCACCACCGCCCAGCTAATTTTCTATTGCTGTGATAAAGCACCATGACAAAGGCAACTTACAGAAAAAAAAATGTTTATTAGTGCTGACACCTTGACCAAAACCAAACTGGGGAAGAGAGGGTTTATTTCAGCTTACAGATTTCAGGTTACTGTCCATCACTGAGAGCAGTCAGGGCAGGAACTCAAGGTAGGAACCTGGAGGCAGGAAGGAAAGTAGAGTTCATGGTGGAGTGATGCTTACTGCCTTGCTTCCTATGGCTTGCTCACCTTGCTTTCATATATACCCAGGACCACCTGCTCAGGTGTGGTGTGACCCTCAATAGACTTAGCCCTCTCACATCAATCACTAATTAAGAACATGTCTCACAGGCTTGCTTAGGGGCCAATCTTATGGAGTCAGTTCCTCAATGTGGCTTCAGATAAATCGGTCAGGTCTGTCATAGCAGTATCTCATTCCCTAGTACCAAGTTTTGCTTCTTATTGTTGGTGTTATTTTTGTTTGTTTGTTTGTTTTCAGGGTTTTTTTTTTCAAGATTGGATTTCTCTGTGTAGCTCTGGCTGTCCTAGAGCTTGCTTTATAGACCAGGCTGGCATCAAATTCAAAGATCTGCCTGCCTCTGCCTCCCAAGTGCTAAGACATTAATAAAAAACAACCAAGACAAGCTTCCTAAGGGATAGGAACCCATCATAACAGCGAAGTATGACAGCAAGCCACAGCTGGAATGAGATGCTGGAGACTCACATCTTGAATTGTAAGCAAGACCAGAGTAAGTGGACAGAAACTGATATATGGCTTTTGAAACCTCAGATCCTGATCCAGTGACATTCTTCCTCCATCAAGGCTGCATTTTCTAAACTTACCCAAATACTGTTCCTAACTGAGGACCAAGTATTCAAATAGTCAAACATCTGAGCCTATGGGGGACATTCTCATTCTAGCCATCAAAACTATCTATCTGTATATCAATCACCTACTATCTATCTGTCTGTCAGTTGCCCATCCATCTATCCATTATCTATTTATCTATCTATCTACCCATCTTCTATCATCTGTCATCTATCTATATTGAGATGATCTCTTGGTCCAGAGACTATGGTAGGAACATCTAATTAAACAGATTTCAACAGATTTCATTCACAAATTCACTGGACATTGCAGAAATGGGATGCTCTGTGATGCTCCATCTACTTGTGACCTTGAATTTGAGTCTACATCTTGTCTGTTCAGATCTTGTGATGCCACCCTGCATTCAACTCCTTATTATAGAGCTTGTTCATTTCCAGCCCAGTTTTTCTTTCCCCAATTTCTTTTTTTTTGTTTTTTTTTTTTAGATTTCCCAATTCTGGAAACTCTTGTCCTTTAACATAAAGATTTGCCACCATGCTATACATATAGTTTAAACGAGCAATTTTATAGAATGTTGTTAGTAAATAGATAGGTTACCTGCATAGCAACTGCTGCCAAACTCATAAATACAATCTTCAGACCACAGAAAGGCTAGATCCTGCTGCTGCTTTCTCTTTCAATCAGACTTTATTTGGGACTCTCTGACCATGTGGAGCTCAAGGTTTAATGGGTGTCTTTGCATGTATTAGAGGACAGTGTCCAAGTTAAAGAAGAGTGTAGTACACGTGGTTTAACCAAGAGTAAGATGGTGGAGACTGGTAGGCGTATGAAGGTGCCTAGAACGAAGCACAGCACCAGCTAACATGACCTATCCTTGAGTTCTAGTGTGCATAATTGAGAATGTAGTCCTGGTACAAGCTTTTCAAGGTGATGACACCGTTATTATGGCTGTTTCCTTAAGTGTCATTTCTTGGAATGAGTTTTCTGATTTTATTTGGTTGAAGAATTATGCAAGGTCTGAAAAGGAAGAAATCCTTAATGGGCACTAGAAATGCTTGCTTTGTTGCTAATTTCAGGAGACAGTAGTAAGTGGCTTTTGCAGAAAATTCATCTGAGCTGTTTATTAAAAACATCCTATGGAGCATGTGCCTTGCCTGAGAGAAATCTGACCCATGGGTATTGATGGGCTCGGTGGTGGCCGCATCAGAAAGCATCACACACTAGGCCCAAACAGTTCCATGTAAGAGGTTTAATTGAGAGGGAGAGAGTGGGCAATAGCTCGGAAAGAGAGGAGGGAGAGAGAGAGCGAGAAAGGAATGTTCCCTGTATTTATATGAGTTGTGACATATGGCCCAGGTAAAGGTGGGAGGTGAGCCCTAGGGATTTGGGGAATATGGTGGCTGTTGCCCTTAGCAACAGGTCTGTGGTCCTGCCTATCCATAGGCGCAGGCATTTGGTGATGCTAACAGGTATGATTTTGGAAACTTTGATGAAGACTTTATGTGGCTAATGAAACAGGAATTCCTTATCTCAATTGTTTATGTGTTGTAACAGCGATGCTAATTTATGGTTATAAACTTTTCACTGTTGATGGGAAAGTCCAGAGTAGACACACTCAGAATCATGGAAACTGTCCAGTGAATTAGAGAATTAATTCTATTAAAAAAACTAGACATACACTTTTCTCAGTAGGGTTGTTTATTTCCTGCTATGGTTAAAATGCTAAGGATATAAATAAGAGACCATTAGAATGATGTAATTATTCTTCTATAAATTATTATTCTATAAATGTAAGACATTTTTAGGTAATAATCAATCTTACATGTCTTTCTGAAACTTGAATGTCAAACACTTTGGTTTTTTTTTTGTTTGTTTTTGTTTTTGTTTTGTTTTGTTTTGTTTTAGAATCCTATGCAACTAGGGAGTGGTGTAGAATGTTAATATAGAAGAAATGAATGAAAACCCACACATAGGAAAATAAGAATCTTTGCTTTGTACTTCAATCATTCTGCTATCTTTTAAGAGCCAAATATTAAGAAAAAAGATGAAGCCAGGTTTGATGTCAAAGTACCTATAATCCTAGGGCTGGAAAGGTAGAGCCAGGAAGATCCAAGCTTCAAGGCTAGCCTCAGCCACATAACAAGGCCATCCTAGACTACATGAGATCATGTCTCAAGAGTAGATGGACTCATAGAGGTAGGGGGACAGGGGATGGGATAAAGGGTTTCTGAAGGGGATACCTGGGAAGGAGAAAACATTGGAAATGTAAACAAAGAAAAATGTCCAATAAAAACAGGTAGTTGGAGGAGAAAATAGAAAATTCTCTTCATCTGTTTTCCCAGTCTGCACACCAAAGTAACATCATCAAGAAGTAAACCTGAAAGGAGAAGCCATGTGTGCTTCTTTGCCTAACTTTTAAGTAGCTCACATAGTTTCTCACTGTTGGATAACAAAGAGATGCCTACATAGTCATTGGATACACACTGTGGCTTCATCATCTAGACAAGGATACCCAATACCTGAGAACCTGGCATGGAAAGAGACCATGAATCCACAGCCAAAGCAGACGATCCATGAGGTAATAATGTCTTGAAGAAAAGTTAGTCCATCCAGGACACACTGTGTACATTATCATTTGAAAGAGTTGATCAGAAAGGGACCTGTAATATGAGACTCCATGAAAGGGAGAAGGAACAAACAGAAAACCCCACATATTGAATTCTAATTCTTAACACACATCAGTCAAGTGTCTGAAACCAAGTTGGGTTGTTAAAACTAGCTGGTGACTGTGTGATTCTTTCAACTTTTAAAAAGTTATTAGAAACATAATAGAATAAACCTATAAAATAACGACAAGATTTGTTTAATGAAAGTCAGAGTTCAATTGTATGTGCAAGATGTAAATAATGTTATTTGGGGTCAGGTTTCCTGACATTTTACCTTTCTTCTTATACACTGCAAAAATATATTTTTTTAAAAAATATGTGTGTGTGTGTGTGTGTAGGGGGGTACACGTGTGTGCATGTTTCTGTGGGGGCTAGAGATGGATGATGAGTCCCTCAGAGCTAGAGCTATAGTTGATCATGAGCCTGAGAACTGAACTGCAGCCAACCCTCTGTAAGAGCAGTATATACTCTTAATCAAGTCACCAAGTCTTGGCAACTGGGTCACATGCCTTTATTTGTTTATTATATGCAAAGGATATATGTCATATGAGTCAAGTGTCTTGTTTATCTTTGTGCTTCCTTCAACCTAACACATCCTGGCAGGCACAGATGAAGTCCTAAGAACGTGTGGTGGTTTGAATAGATTTGGCTTCCATAGACTCATGTGCTTGAATGCTTGGCCCACAGGGAATGGTTCTAGTTGTGCCCTTGCGGCCTTGTTGGAGTAGGTGTGGCCTTGTTGGAGTAAATGTGTCACCGAGGGGGGAGGCATGGGCTTTGAGGTCTTTATTCTCAAGCTCCACCCAGTGTAGAGAGCCTCTTTTTCCCACCTGTGAAAGACAGTCTCCTCATTGCTGCCTTTGGATCAAAATGTGGATCTCTCAGCACCTCCAGCACCAGGTCTGCCTGCACTCTGCCAAGCTTCCTGCCATGATCATAATGGACTAAACCTCTGAAACCGTAAGCTAGCCCCAGTTAAATGTTTGCTCTTATTAGAGTTGCCACGGTCATGGTGTCTCGTCACAGCAATGAAACCCTAGACAGAAAGTCTGCAGTTTGAAGACTGTCCATTGTCTGCTGTTTATACCGCGCGTGTGCCTACTCTGAGATCCCTTATGTGTGCCTTGTCAACGGATACGGATACAGCGTTGATCTTGGCCCCACCATCCAAAGGCTTTCATTTTTCCATTTGCTTTCCTCTCCTCACCTTAGCTAGGCTGCACTGAAGGAGGCCCATTCTCCTCTAAAAGCTCTGTGTTTCTCTCCAGTGGAATATTCCAGTAGGAAAATAATGTTTGACTCAGAAAGAAAGCCTAACATGGCCTCTCAGCGTGTAAGCTTTGAAAAGACAGAAAGTGTGAAGCAGATAGAAAGCCTCAAAGAAGCAGGTGGCAAGGCTTCAGAAAACCTCAGAAACACTCATGTACATCAAAACCTCACCTTCAGGTTGGTTCAGGGGTTCATCAGGTACTCTTCTCTCACACCCTCTCCTCTGCTCTCACTCCAGGGGTTTGTTTTGGAAGTGCTGTCACTTGTTAGCATAGCTTTTATCTCAGTGGGATATCTTTCCTGTCTGCTGGTTTTCCTTTCAAGGAGGCAGGACCATTACCTCACTCTGGGAGTTTATTCAGCACACCCCTGTGTTTGATGAAGCTGAAGAAACTTTGATTAACAAGTGTCCAGGAGGCTAACCTAAGTTAGCCTAAGGCTCCTTTGGAGGCTGAAGTTGGAACTGTTGTTTGGAATGATGGCCTTTTAAGTACTACCACCCACCTCTGTCCCCTGAGGTGGGAACCAGAGGGTGAGCTTAGAGCAACTGCCACTAATGGAAGTTGCTCCAAATGTTAACAGTAGTACTGTGATTTGAGCTGTCAAGTTACTTCTATGTAAAGTCAGTCCTCCCAGGCAATGTAGAATTTCCCATTAGGAATTCTGGAGCCTGGAGAGATGGAAGGGAAACAAAGGGAGGTCAGAAACTCAGAGGAAAGACAGAAGGACACACTCATTGATGGGAAAAGCTTGGGGCTGATCATCTTTGCCCTTGAATTTGAGTACTTAATTTTTTTCCTGGTGCTGTTATTTAATACCCCGAGAAAAATAACTTAAGGGAGAAAGACTGTCATCAGGGCTCATTGTTCCAGGTTCAGAGCAGCAGTCTGAGGAAGCTGGTTATACCCTATCCACAGGAAGACAGAGCAAAGGTAAGTGCACACATGCCAGTACTCAGCTTGCCCCCTCAACTTTATATAGCCCAGGATCCCCTGCCCAGGGAATGATTCCACCACACAAATAATAAAATCAAGACAATCCCTCACAGGGATGCCCAGTGGCTCATCTCCCAGGTGATTCTAGTTTCTGTCAAGTTGACAATTACATTTTCAAATGGCTTTTATAGTCCTCAATTTCCTTCTCCCTGTTGTAAGATTCGGAGAACCAAGTCTTACGTCCAGGATGTCGTCCCACTCACAAAAACACAGAGATGGAGAACGATGTAATTAGCATGAGGTTTTTACTGATCCAGTATACTGGGGTCATCTAGCATTCAGGCAAAGGCGACCCCGAGGAACAAAAGCACACACTTTTTATCCTCTCCCAGAACATAGGTTTACAGCATGAGTTGGTTATCTCTCATTGGTGGAGCTCGTTATTCTTTGTTTCCATTGACCTGTGTGCCCCAGGTGAGGAGGAGATAACGATTGCACATGGAGTGGGGACGTTTCCTGGAACAGAGCATTACTCCCTGCAATTAGGGCATTTCCTGGGGACTGATGTTTGCTCAGTAAACCCTTCTGAAGCTCTGTCTTTAGGCTTAATGGACATTCCTTGCTCCTTGGTATTTTTATGAGGTGTCCCTGTTTGCTCAGTTCTTACATCTTAACCTAAACTGTTGAGGCTAGTTGAAAACGCTGTGTGTGTGTGTGTGTGTGTGTATGTATGTATATATATATATACATATATATGTGTGTATATATATAGTTATATATACGTACATATATATATACTATATATATATATATATATATATTGTTAGATCTGATAGGAGGCTGATACTATCAGCCTATGCTCATTACAGATAGATAGAAGAGACTCTAAGGGTAAATATTAAACCTCAGACTATTATCTGCACATGAAAGAAATAGGAAACTAACCCATCTTAGTATCATAATCGGGAAAGACAAGTTGGGCTTATTTCAGGCAGGAGAATTCTTTCAGCTTTGCCAAGACTGAACCTTCAAACTCTTTTGTTTTCCCTACCTTTCATGCCTGAGGCTTCTGAAAGATTCTGGGGGTCTCTTCCTGGTAGTTCTTGATTGTGCATGGAAGAAAGAGCCAGGTGGAACCTGGATGTGAGCCTGGGTGGAACTTCACTTCGGATAAACTGGGCCAGAGAGTCACGTCTAAATCCCAGAGACCGCGTGTTAGTTCCTATTGCCTTTGTGACAAATAGCACAGAGTTAGTGTCTGTCAGTGTTAGCCCCGGAAATCCTAAACAACAATAAATGTCTTGCCTCCTGGGTTTTGTTGCTTCTTGGAGGTGCTTGAGGATTGTCTTGTAATTGCTGTTCCCAGCCTCTACAGGCGCTTTCTTGGCTCTGGACGACCTGACTTGCATTGTCAAGGTGACGGCAATATCTTTCTCACAGCACTGGACTCACAACCTACCTCATTCTCATACATTTGAAGACTTTTGTGATTGCATTAGGCCCCGCTTGGATGACTCAACAGGACCTCTCTATTTTAAGCCAACAGCTTTAATTCTTCTTTGCTCTGATTATTTATTCTAGGGATTATGCTCTAGAAGGCCGAGACTTCCACCCTAGGGCGCGTCAGACACCCTTGGGAGGATTTTATTTTGCCTAACAAAAGTGTGTGTTCACTCGTATGTGTTTAAGTAGGTCAGAAACAGGATGAAAGGCTCAATGTAAAATGGCAAGTTTCTTTGCAGTGGGAATAGGGATGGTTTATCCTGAAGCTAGACCTGAGTGACCATGGCTGAGGAGCAGAAGCAGGTTCGCTGAAGCGCCATGTTTTCCGGCATGGTGACAATTCCTGGACGTTTTTACTGTAGCAGAACAGAACAGAAAGAGTCATGCATCCAAGCACCTTTGAAGCACATCAACGAGGCAGGCAGATTGCCGTAAAGCACGTGGATCTCTGCTACAGCGAGGCAGGCAGATTGCCGTAAAGCACGTGGATCTCTGCTACAGCGAGGCAGGCAGATTGCCGTAAAGCACGTGGATCTCTGCTACAGGTCAACATCCTTAGCCTTTGGTAGGAGCTATTGGTCTGTCAGGTAAACTCTTTGTACTCACTGGTCACAGAGACGTTTGCGCAAATACAGAGGTAAGCAATGAATGGCTACTTAGGAAGGCTAAAGATAGTCGCAAATAGTTTGTCTCTGAGCTTCCCCACAGTCACAGAAACGCTAATTAATCTGGGTTGCAGAACCTTTTACATAACTGACCATTTTGCCTGGAACTTCAGTTCATAAAGGTCATGAGCCTATCTAGTGAGGTAAAGACCCAAGAGCATTTACTTTGGTGAGAAAGAATGAAATGAATGAAAACAAGGACAAATCTGTTTTTGTTTCATTTAAAGGTCCATTTGTTTGTATAGGGCAGGGCTGCAGGGCACATGTTGAGACCAGAGACAGCTTGAAGGAGTTGGTTCTTTCTTTCCACCTTGTGGGACCTGGGAAATAAACCTGGATACCTTTCCCTGAAGAGCCATCTAAAGGCCTAGAACTGTTTTTTTTTCCACCTGAAGTTAGTCACATTTTTGAGGAATACACCTGAATGAAAAGAGTTTTAGATGTATTGGTTTAAAAAAAAATCATTAAAGTGAAATTGAAATCTATATTTGTCATTTGGCACATTGTATACAGTCTCAGTCTTCTGAAAACTCCAGTATTTACTGGATTTTATGGCAGGATCATTAAGAGATTGGCTCGTGACCCTAAAAGAGAATAGGAATTGCATGTGTACATAGATCTAACTCTGAAGGCCCACCATGTTGGCTTGCTTGTGGTGACTAGGAGACTGAAAAGCTGAGAGCTGTCAGATGGAACAGGCAGCTCAGTCACATGATGATGCATCTGTGGGTTTATTAGAGAGATGACATGGACCGATCATGTCCTCCCACTGTGACCCTAGATCTCTGATGTGGACCGATCATGTCCTCCTGCCATGACTCCAGATCTCTGGTTCTTCCTCCAGCTGCATTGTCTCTGTTAGCCTTTCATAGTCCATCCTTTCTCATCTCTGGTTTGCTTTCTCCTCAGCTCTCAGAGACCAGCAGATTCACTTTGCCTCAATCCATCTAACTTTTAATTAAGCACTTATTTGTTTTTGTTTTCTTTTGTTTAAAAGATTCATTTTATTTTTATTTATATGTATATATTAATATGTATATATGTGTTGTGTATGTATATACATGGTTATATAAATATATATGTATGTGTATAATATATATGTGATGCACATACACACACATGTGTATGCATGTATGCTATTGTTCTCAGGGCAAGAAGGATGTCCATATGTATGTGTGTATATATACATATTTATGCACATATATACAAGTGCCCTCAGGGGAAAACAGAGGGCATCCAGATCCCCTGGAGCTGGAGTTACAGGCAGTTATGAACTACATGACATGGGTACTGAGAACCAAACTCAGGTCATATGCAAGAGCAGCAATCAGTCTCAACTGCTGAGCTGTCTCCTCAACCTCTTTCCAGATATTTTTTATACTCCTTAACATCATTTTAGCATTTGATTAAGAAAACACTCTAGTACACACAAAAATATTTGCATTGCAGATGCATACAATTACCAAAAGTGCTTTTCTAACCTACTTCAAAAACAAGCAACAAAAGGTAAAAAAAAAAAAAAAAAAAAACACCCCTCAAAATTTCTAAGGACTATTAAGTCCTCTGTTCTCAAGGTAAACACTTGTAAATTAGT
>JADRCD010140770.1:0-14008 GCA_019843815.1 Montemys delectorum | reverse complement strand
CACACACACACACACACACACACACACACACACACATCTTTAAAAATATAAATAAAAATTTAAAGACCATCAATTGTTTCTGGAAAGCATTTGGAGAGCCTTTGAAAATTGTTTTCTATCAGTATTAGCTTAAGAAATTATTGAATTAGAAAATGCCCAGCTCTTTGTATTTGACTGTAGGAATCTGCCTATTGCAATTTCAAAGCCCAACCCTTTAAACCTTTTAAGTATGGTTTTCATTGTGTATCAGTAGCTGCCTCATATATATTTAGAATGATCCCTGCAGTACCTTACTTGCCCTTTTGTTGGCCAATGGTCATCTGATTGAACTGGGAGCACATCAAATACATGGTACAGAGCTCAGACCAGCCAACCTTTCTTCAACAATTACACTTCTGCAAAAAAAGCTGGTGACTGATGCATAAGGGTGAGCAAGATGAAAGAACATAGACTGATGTGACCACACTATTAAATGCCTTTGCTTCCGAGCTGAGCAGCTCGGGGAATAGATACATCTTTTGTCATTGTGCCCAGTGGGGCCGAGTGACTATTATTATTTTCCTTTCTAAAAATGAAATAACAGCATTCACTGGTGAAGGCTATTCTAAGATTAATTGAAAGTCGTCTATATCCCATCGCTAAGGCAAACCCTGTTTTTTGTATTTGAAGAATTGATGTTTGCAGGGCACACTTCGGGTATGAGCAGTCCTGTTGAGTCCAGCTTCAAAGGACTTCCAGTGAAAATGTGATCTGGTTCCAAATCCTATCTATGGCTGAGCGTGTAGACACAGCTACAAGTGTGGGGATTTTTTACTCCAGCTATCTGGAGGGTGCTGTTTGAAAGTGAAGAAAGGCTGGGAGTTCTCTTCAAGTCTTTTTCAGATTATGTAATGCTTATACCTTCAAATGCTAATTTTGCTGCAACTAGAGACAAATACAATTCAGAGTTGTTGTTGTTGTTTGTTTGTTTTGTTTTGTTTTGTTTAATTTCTGGCAAACTACAGTTAGCAGAGGAGAGAAAAGAAAAAATATTTCCAACTCACTGGTAAAGTTGAAGAGCTGTGGTAGGTAAAATTTTATTCATGTCTCTGACTGAACACCTTAAAAGATGAAATGAGCTTGTGGTTTTATTTCTGGGTCTTCCGTTCTATTCCATTGATTTCCCTGTCTGTCTCTGTACCAATACCATGTCGTTTTTATCATGATTGCTCTGTAGTACAGCTTGAGGTCAGGGATGGTGATTCCCTCAGAAGTTCTTTTATTGTTAAGAATCATATCTGCTATCCTGGTTCTTTTTGTTTTCCCATATGAAACTGAGAATTGCTCTTTCCATATCTTTGAAGAATTGTGTTGGAATTTTGATGGAGATTGCGTTAAATCTGTAGATTGCCTTTGGTAGGATAGCCATTTTTACTATGTTAATCCTACCAATCCATGAGCATGGGAGATCTCTCCATTTTCTGAGGTCTTCTTCAATTTCTTTCTTGAAGGACTTGAAGTTCTTGTCATATAGATCTTTCACTTGTTTGGTTAGAGTTACCCCAAGATATTTTATACTATTGTGAAGGGAGTTGTATCCCTAATTTCTTTCTCAGCCCATTTATCATTTGTATAAAGGAAGGCTATTGATTTGTTTGAGTCATTTTTATATCCAGCCAGTTTACTGAAGTTGTTTATCAGCTGTGGTTTATCATTGTAGTTTATCACATTGTTTATCATCCCAACAATAGAAACCCTAACTGAGACACACAAGCTTCTGAGGCCTTATGTTCATGCCTTCACATGTGCATTATTGATTCTTTTCCTAATTCATTTCTGAACTCAGTTCCATTTCCCATCTTCCAGTTTAGACATTCTAGAAATTTTCATTGAATATATAAGTGTATTTGTCATTGAAAAAAAATAAGAAAACTCATTATTACTAATTTACATACTTAACAACACATCCTGCTCTCTGACATCCTTTGTGTTCTCTCCATGCTATAGCTAGGGTAGGCTATACGTCATAACTCATTCCACTTACTCACTGTATATTATTCCATAGTATGCTTCCAATATATTTTAGTTATCCATTCTTTTCACATTGAGTCTTATTATTACCAGTTCCCATAACCAACAAAGTAGATAGTAGATACCATTGCTAGATCTATGGTATGCATACTAAGTTTTTTCTCCAAATATTGCAAACTGACTTCCTTCTAGAAGACCACAAACCTTGTAATGAGGTTCTTATGTCTCAGTTTCAGTCTAGACAGTACTTGGTATTCTGGAAGGTTGTACTGTGGATAAAAGAAATCTCAGCTTAAATTGAGACTTTTGGTTAACAGAAAGGTTTAACACTACCATATCTGTATCAGCCATCTGAAATTCTCTTTTATGAATGGCCTTTTCACAATCCTGTTTCACTATTCAGTACATTCCCTAGTTTGTTGTTATTAATATAGAATGATTGTGGTTGCTTAGACTAGTTGCCCATCAAGCTTCCTTGGGCTTATAATATAGCATAAAATTAAAAATTAGTGTTTAAGGTGGCTCCATGGGTAAAAGTGCTTCCCATACAAGTTTGATCATCACATGCCACAGTAGAATCAACCCTTGAAGTTATTTTCTGACCTCCACACTGGTGTCATGGCAAGTGTACTCCTAAAGTCGTATTCACACACACACGCATGTGCACATACACTAAGAATACATTAAATACATTTATAAATTAGATTTTTTAGGAGATTGTACATAGCAAGGATGAGAAACATGAATTTAAGTCATAATTGCTGAGAGGCATGGGCCAAGTTTGTTTTTTTTTTTTTTCTGTGTGTCTGGTTGTACATGTATGTAAAATCAGTGTAGCTTATCTTTGAAAGGGTTATTTACTATAAAACCAACCTGTCACCTTCCAGTGAAGTACATGGACATTTAAAGGTACTTCAGAGAAGTCCATTTCTTTCTCTGATATCTAGCGTGTATGAAGAATTCCATGTATGTGCTCAGAATCAAATATTGATGTCATCATCCTTACCCTTTGGAAGAATTTAGAAAAAGCTTTATTTGAATGTGACCATAGACAATGGTCTTCTTGACATCTTCTCCAGTCCTATGGAGTCATAGAACTCACTCATAAGAAATTGCCTGGACTTTAGTTGTAAAGGCTAGTCAGAAAGCTTAAATCATCTCTCAGACTTGGTAAATACCTGGGGTTTGTCACTTTCCTAAAACATTACAGGAGTATTTCTTTGAGTACTTAACGTGGATTGAAAAGCCAGCAAAATAAGCCTTGAGAGAAGATGGGAAAGAAAAGAGGGCACACCTCCAGACTCTCTTTTTCCTCGTGAGAAAGTGCCTCTTGTGCTTATGTGTCTTGGGCCATGCACTCTCCCTGGGATGGGTCACACTGCCCTTGAAGTTGCAGAAATCTTTGTGCCTCTGCTTCCCAAGAACTTGAATTATAGGTACAATCCACCATGTCAGGATAGAAACGTTTTATTAGGGTTTCCTCTCTTCCTCCACTGTCTGCCTCCCTTTAAAATCAATGTATTAGTAAATAGGTCTATAGACACTCATTTAATACTGTAATATTATTTACTACAAGAGATCATTACCTATCTAAGCTTAGGTAAAAGGACTCTTTTATGCTTCATTTCTCTAAACAATAAATTGGAATCCACAATTTCCAAACTTATCCAAAATTCCTTGATTCTATAGGTATGAGAACACTACATGTTGATGGGTATGATGCTACTGGTGTCTCCGCCCGCTCAAGTGACACTCCACCAGCAAGGGCTTTGTACAAATTACCAAAAGCTGCCTACCTCATGGAGGACATTTCATGGAAAGGTGTCACCTCTTCCATGCATGGAACTTTTCCTGATGTTTCGAGGAATGGATTCCAAGCTCACAGAACTAGCAAAAAATAGGAAATGCTCCTGGTGTCGATGTTTGAGTCTCCAGCAATGATGTCTTACAGGGGGGATGTTGTCATGTGGCTGACATTCTATGCATATAAGTTTCTGGATATTCCAGTTCAGGAAAAGGGATACAGTTGGATTCACTATCCTAACATCATTTACCTGGGTTCCTACTGAAGTGTATGTTTGCATTTGAAAACTCCTGTTCTCTGCTCCCCACTTTCTTCCTTTCCAGTCATTTTTCATCTCTAGTATAACTATAGTGAAATGTTTTGGCAATGGCAAATCAATCAGATTTAAAAGGAGGAAGCCTCTGTCAACCAAGAGAAACTTACCAGTTGTCCTGCTGGGTGAGGATTCGTCACACAGAGCTTGCTTTGCTCCAGAACCCTTAGCCATCATTACCTTGCTTTCCTGGGACCCCACAAATTCCCTCAGCTCCTCTTATGCCTTAGGCCTGGCTCTCAACCTCCCTAATGCTATGACCCTTTAATACAGTTCCTCACGTTGTGGTGACCCCCCCCAACCATAAAGTTAGTTTCATTGATACTTCAAAACTGTAACTTTGCTACTTATGAATCATAATGTAAATATCTGACATGCAGGGTCTCTGATATGCGACCCCTGTGGAAAGGTCATGTAACCCTCCAATGGGCTTACAACACATAGCTTGAGAACCACTCAAAGGCCTCACTGTCATGCCAGACCTTGAGGCTACACAGAAGGCTGCCTACAAGTCCTACCCAGCAGAGATCTTTCTTTGGATAATCTCTATGTATAAGTTAAATGCCTAAAAGCAAATATCTTCTCTTATGTCTTACCCGTTGACAGAAAGACAGTCAAAAGAATTGCTCCATTTTGGCTGAGTAGATCCAGTAAATAGCAGACCTAAGTCTAATAAGATTGCTAGACTCAGTGCATACCCTCACTACAAGACACAGTCCAAGTGGGAGACCTTAATATGAAAACATACAATATAATGAAGAATATACATATGCAAAACAATAAAATGGCAAATATTCCATACAGAGCCATATGTAACACACAATAAAGCACTTCGCTAGAAGTAAAAATGTACTAGCTTCAGTCAATTTTATTCATCATTGTAATACCATCATGTGATTATTTATTAATCACTAACTGTGTGTCAGAGTTTTTGCTAAACATTTTTCAATTACCTAATGATATTCTCATGATGCTAAGCTGTTAACTACACTCATTTTAGGAAGTCCTGTTTATTTTACAAATAATTTATTAACAACTGTTAATAACACAGTAAAAATGTATAAATGTCTTCCTTGAAGGTACAAAACTGAGACAGATAAACATCTATGTACATTAAAAAATATCCAGGAGATGTTTTAATTTGGAAAACAAAACAAAACAGCTGCTATTTATGAGTTTGAATCCTAAGTTTTAGACATCCTCAAGGAATGGTTTCTCTTCCTCGATCCCCTCTTTATTTGCAGAGAACATGATAACCTACTTTTTATTCAGAAAAAACTCTTTATTTATAATGATCTATTCATTAAATTTTTGGAGTGGGGTTTCATGTATTTGTGATTTACTTTAATCATAAACACTACAGTGAGTTTTAGAAGGATGTACTTTAAATTTTCATTCATTTATTTACTTATTGAAGCTGTGTGCATGTGTCATGATACATGTGTGAAGGTCGGAGGACAGCTGAAGATGAATGGGTTCTTCCCATCCAGCAAGTGTGTTCCTGGGATTAAATTCTGCTTGTCAAGCTTGGCAGTAAGTGCCACTACCTGCTAAGCCATCTCTGCAGCCTGTAGTAGTGAATGAGTTCAGGTAAAAGTAAAAGGGTGACATATGCCATAGTCTCATCAGGATCTAACAGTTTTCTTTCCACTACTCAGAAGTGTCTTAGCTCTAGATGTAACGACAAGGCTACAGGCATTCATAATTGATTAAAGCTAAGCAAACCCAGCAAGAGCAAAGAAGTCTGTAGCCAATTTTCGTTAAGTAGATTGATCTAAGCAGATCACTGGCAATTGGCTAACCCTCTATACTAATTTAATGAAGATGAGCAACATTCATACTGTGATTTCTCAGACTCCCAGATTAGAAAGTGTGTTCACTAACAGTTGTCACGTGACTCTGACAGTAACCTTTGAAGGCAATACTCTGTCCCGAGGAACAGCAATCATGTATCAAACACCTGCTTTTCTGTGTGCCAGACACAACAGGAAGTGCTCTGCATACCCTAGCCTATTTAATTCTCAAAACAGTCTTGTGGATTACACATGCGGTAACTTCAGTAGCAAGTTGCAGACAATAAATATCAGTAAGCAATGAAAGAAACCAGAAACTGATTTTCTTTGCAAGCCCAGGCAGGTAGACTAGAACTTTTGCCCTGGTGACGTTTGTGAGTAGTCCAGGCCTCTTCTCTCTCTCTGGTGTCCCATTCCCACAGTACGGCTCAGGATGGCCACACCAGCTCTGCCTACTGCCTGAATTCTGGCCATCACAGAAAAGCACAGAGGAAATGTACCCTCCCCTCTGCTCTAAGGCTACTTGGCAGAAGTGGCAGACGCATTTCTATGATGTACTCTGCTGACCAGAAATCGACTGTGTAATGCACTGAGTTACAGAGCAGTCCAGGGATGGGATTTTGTTCTGAGAAGCATCTGGGAATAGCTAGTTTGAGGGATTTTTTAAAATAAAAACAAACAAGAAAAATATGTTTAGGTTTATACAAATAGTGCTATTTTCAATGTTGTGGCTCCATTTCTATGAGTAAGAAGTTAATTAAGATGTCTAAATGTTACCATTAAATAACAGAGCTTGTTTGATGAAAATTTATGGTCTCTACAATAATATATGTCTGGACTCTTAATCAATTTGCTAAGATACTTTGCACTTAAGTAGCCATGCATAAAACACTCTTAACCCAAAAAGCAAAGCACAAAGATTTTATTTTAGTCTAAGCATTTGTTCCTTGCATAACTATTCTCCTTGACCCAGAGAAAACCAGTACTCCATTCATTTATATTTGTGGTCAACGTGTAGTTGAAAGATCAGAGTTCTTAAGATGGATTGTACTATTTCTACCCAATAGCTGTGAAGTGATATTCAATAGAGAATGGTAAGGACATCATCCAGGACAGATGAGGTCGTGCCATCCCCTGTGCCCCCAAGGTTAGCTCTCACCTCAGTATTAGAAACTATGACGTGCAAGATTGCATTAAATCAGACACGGGAACAGAATAACACTAGTCTAATGCTGCCTCAGAGAGCAAGGCGATACAGCTTGTAGATATGCGCTGTAGATTATGTGCTGAGTATTACATGCTGTGACTGAAGCAGAGAAGATACACGTACTGTCTACTGAACACTTGATAGGTAGCTAGCCAAAATGGAGATATACTAGAAGTATAAAACACATGTAAGATCTGAAAGACAGTGTGAAATGAGTACTATAAATGAACTTATGAAAGTTTGATTAAATTTTGAAATGATAACTTGGATATATTGGATTAAATAAACTATATCATTAACTGAATTGTTACCAGTTCTGTTATTTTTAAAATGTAGATATTTTAAAAGTATAAATTTGTATATGAGGATCAGTGATGATCCACACAAGCAACAAAGGAAATAAAACCAAAGCAAAGCAAAAGCAAAAAAAAGGGAGAGGGGTCTCTATCATTGCCCTGGGGGGGGGGGGAAATAGTTATTTCTAGTCTCAGGCATTTCCCAGTGACTAAGGAAATGAAGCTTCTTTCTCAGTATTTTCTAAAAGATATTGTCTAAAAGGTTGTTAAAACTCTCTGGACACCCACGCCACTGCCTTTTTAATGGCTCCACACCCAGCAGGGCTCAGGAGAGTAATTTCCAATTACTAATAAGGTTTCCTACATCATCTAGTACAGTAGGGCATTGTCCAGGAGAAAAGACAAGCTTATTGTAGTTATTGTAAAGAATATGCCCCCACTGGAAGTAAATCAATCCATCGATCTAGAATCAGCTATAATGCATTTAGCTGCAAATAACAACAACAACAACAACAAAAACAGATTTAAGCAATAAGGCAACATATTGTGTCACCAAGTCCAGCATGAACTCAAGCTTCCACGTGTCTCTCTGCAGGCTCATCAAGCTCCTCTTTCCCAGGCATCCTAGCTTTACATTCAGAATGTATTTAAATGCATAATGAATCAGATGCTGCAAGTCTTTTTATCATTGTGTTTAATTGCTGCCCTTCCATCATTAAAACGTCTCCAATATAATCACGTGGATTGTCTCACAAGCTTTTGCTGGCATTCATCTCCATAGTCACTTAGTGATATTTATTATCTATACTGTGGTGTCAGAAACATGATCCCTAGTTCTTTCTCTCCGTGAGGTTTACTGTTTTTCTCATAGTAACAGAGAAAACTGACAAATATACAGTAGTCACATCAAGTTTGTCCTCTCTAGGCTTTAAAGTTTCCCGTTCTCAAAACATGCCTTTAAGGTTTACATCTCTGAGATTCATCGAGTACATGGATGAGAAAAGAAGTCTGGCCAGTGTTAGGCATGCCTGACAAAGCCTTGTGTAGATGGCTTTTTTGTTTCTCAGGAATTAAGATCCCAGCATAACTACAGCTCGAGATATTTCTTATCAAATGTCCTTATCAGAGCGAGCTTTGACTCTCTGTGAAATTCTGTGTTCCTTCTGGTCCAGCAGACACATTAAGGGCATTCTATGGAGCACAACCCCAGGAAGAAAACGGATGCCTATTACTCAAATGGTACCATTTTTCAAAACCCATCTCAAAGTCCTTAGGGCTTGCTCATATATACTTGCATGGGAGGGCATACCCGCTCTTCTCTCTCTCTCTCTCTCTCTCTCTCTCTCTCTCTCTCTCTCTCTCACGCACACACACACACATACACACACATATACATACACACACTCTCACATGAGCACACACACACACGCACACACACAATTGGTCTCATTACACCTGCCTTACATTATTGCATATAGCAGAAGGTAATGCATATACCTATTCAAAACGAGGCAGATTACCTAAATAATAAACATAATGGTGATAAGGATAGATGTAACAGAATCAATGTTGCTAAAGGCATTGAAACACAAGAACTTTGGCCAACTATTGTCTCACCTATCCACTAGTCTGTGATCTTCCCAAATGCCTCCTGTGTACTCTTTTACTTAATTCTCTTGTTGTTCAATCCCTGATTTATCTCTGATTTCTCCATTATCAGCTCACAGTGACTCCTTGCTCTGAATCCAGACTTCCTTTAACCCCCCTTGTGAGCTCTTACCATAAAGTACGACACAATTTCTTTAATATGACTGCTGTGTCACAAGCACTTCACATATATTTAGCATACAGTGAGTGATCCGCCGATACTTCTTGCTCATATTCACACCCATATGTTCTGCTTTTATATTCAGCATGCCTCACAAAATATCACTTACTTATCAATGTTTATACATCTTTAGAGTTTGGCTTATCCCATGCTTTCTTCCCTAGTGGAATCAACTGTTCTGGAATACAACAAACACATTATTAGTTTTTTTATTTTATCATTCACTACGAACAACTTGAAATGTGATGTCTTTGTGAAAGACACCTTATTTTCTCAAATATTAGGATTTCTAATTTAAAGAATAAAATAATCCATATCATTCTCAAAGACAACCCTCATAAGTCATGTCAAAGGGCATCTTGATTAACCAGTCCATTGCAGACACCAGCTTCCTCTACTGTAACTAGAGGAACAGGTTCTAGTCTCACTGTTTCGCTGAGGACACAGAGTGAGCATCTGTTGGGACTATGGATGAATGGCAGAGGTGGAAACCCACCCAATAACCCTGAAGGACATACTTGCAGCCTTGCAGTACTCTCAAACTTCCAGTGTTTGGAAAATAGTTGCCTTCATGTTTAAGACAATCAACCACCCTGCCTTGTCCAAGAGTCCTTGATTGGGGAAATTCTACACCTGTGCAAAACAGAATGCTTGTCACCCTAGGTCTTATCCCTTTAAGGCATCAGTTTTTCCTAATGTGAAGGGGCATATAGACACATTCATCCAACATTTTTGTTGACATGAAGTACATAATGTACTTAGAAATGCTTAAAGGTGACTTGACCTTGAAAGCCATTGTTACTGAGCTTCACCCAACCTAGGTTTAAGTATTAGTATCTCTAAGTGAGCTTAAACTTACCTGCCTTTTACTTCTCTTACTTTTTAAGGGAAACACATTCAAAGAATGAAATCGATGTCTTTCAAAATTGCCCAGTTTTATTGTATCAATAGTTAATCAATGGACATTATTTGATATCACCTAGTATTGGTGGGTACAAATTGAATAGAATAGATGTGTTTCAGTAATTCTAAAGGGGCTGTCCCTGAACCAATGGCAATAGCAATAGCAATACCCAAGACCTTTCCTGAAATGTAAATTCTTAGTCTTTCCCACAGATTAGGAACTAATGGATCAAAAGCTGGTTCTCCAGGTAATTCTGATATGCGAGGAGGGATAAGAACCACAGCTCTCCTTGTGGCTTCCCTAAACCACAGTCCTCAGCCGAGGTCTTCTTCACATGGAGATGATCCAGTGACAGCAGCTATACTAGTATGGAAACAGAATGCAATTTTAAAGGCATCAATCATTCTTTACCAAATAAATTGTATACAGTGGTTAGATTTTCCTCATCATCTTTCTTTCCTTAAACACAGCACTTAACTACTGATACAATCAAGACTGACCTGTGAATAGTTGATAGTAGTTTCAATAAATAATAAATATCTTCCATGTAGCTTACATAGTACTACCTCATATTTACTGTGACTTTACATGATTAAAACAGTTAAAATTTTCCTACTAGCCTATTATTATATTCATCTTAAACTAAGAGTTTTAAAATATGTCAGAAAAATGTAGAGTAGAATTGCTAGTGAATGTTGCTGAAATTGCCGGTTACATGGCGAATGGCTGATGACATGGCTTACAGCTCTGAAAGTGTTCCCAGTTTGGATGCTTAGCTACTATGTCCCCTGTTTGAGATCCCTGACTATTCTGCTTCTTCCCTTTCCTCAAACCAATGGCTTCTCTGAGTGAGGACTAATTTCATTTTCAGCCATGGAAATAAAGCCAGCAAGGAAATATAAACAGAGTCTGTTGACTTGAAATAAATATATCTTAGACACAAAGTCTCTGTCAAGATGTTCAAAGTCCAAAATTATCCTTCCGAGTGTGAGAGTTATGCTCTGGTTTAAACATGTAGGCCTTTCGTGTTGAATGTCACCACGAAATGACAATCGTGGTGAATGTCATTAATGCTGAATTATCTGCTTCAAAAAGTCAAGCCTGAGTGAGTATGATCATCTTTTTTCATTGCATGAGGAGTCCTGTGAAATGTGGTCTCCTGGATAGGACACATCCATTTAACTTATGGATTCACATCAGGTAGAGGTATCTGGAGAAGATCCAGCCACCTTAAACTCTGGCATAGATGAGGTAGATGATGCCCAGACCCTACTCCTTATCCAGGAGCTATTGATAGTTAAGCTGCTGGAGCAGGAAAAAATACTCTTTTGTGAGGATGTGATCACTTGTAGAATTCTCATGTTCCAGTGGATGAACCTACCTACATCCATGAGTATATACACAGTTCCAATTAGACTTGGGGTACAACACACACACAAACACACACACACACACACACACACAAACACACAAAGCTGGGAAGGGTACACACTGAGAAGAATATGGGATGAGTTGGAGGGGAAAGTGGGCAGCTTAGATAGGATCATATTTCATTGTATACACATATGAAATTGTTAAGAATAAAGAAACCTTTGTTTTAAGAGGATTGCTTAGTTTATAAGAAGGCTTCTTTGAAACTCTCATTCATTTCCTTGCTCTGAGTTTATAAGGTTGTGTATTTCCTGAAATTCTAACATAGAAGCCCAACATGTCCTGGCAGCATCCAATCAGCTTTTCGTTCCTTATTGTTAAACAGAAACAAAAAACTGAAGAGCACCAGTGTTTAACATTAAAAAAAATGCAGCCTGAAGCTAACAAAGCATAAACAGGAAATGTATTCAGTGTGACAAATATCATTAAGGCTTACTCTTTCCTGGTAGTAGTCTCAGTGCTTGGCATACATACATTTCTCAAGTATCTCCCAATATCCTATACAGTAAATAATACCCTGTTCCATCTCACTGAGAAAAATAGAGGTCAGACCACTTGCCCAAAGTTAATGAATGGCTAAAGACAATGCTGGTGCTGGCTTCGGAATGGTCTGCAATCTGAGCTCTTGGCATTACACCAGAAACTAGGATCCCTTTAGAGAGCAATACCACAAATACCTGGGAGCAATGATTTCAGAGGCGAAAGTAGAGAATGCACCCATGAAAAATAGCAGTGTGCTCTCAAAGGAACATTCAGTAAGTTGGGGGTCTTTGAATTTAAAAAAGGAAATGAAAAAGAAGAAAAAAATACAGTACTACTAAGAAAGCCAGAAAAATTAAAATATAAGATTCAAGAAAACTTTCAGATAAATAGAATTAAAAATAGAGATGTAAAATATGGAAAGAACAGACTTTGTGTCTAAGACAGTCTGCAAGGCTATTGACATGTACCAGACCTGTGACTTGAGAGATCCAATTAGCTGTTTTAGAAACTAGACATCACCATATCCTGTCAGTAATGGCTACATGAGAAAGAGATAAACAGAGACAGCAGCATTATAAAAGGAAAAACTGTAAAATCAAACTGAAGGACAGGACACACTTACTAACTGGAAGGGCTGATGTCCACACGCGTATGAAGAGATTGGGTCATCATCAGAAGGCTAGAGATAAAAGAATAACTCAAAAGCATTTTATCTTTTAGAATCAGGATCAGAGTTCACTAAACTTCTTCAAGAGCAACCTGGACCAGGCTCCCACTCCTGTCTCCTGGATTCGGAGGGAGCGTGACCTTCAACCCAGAAGTTCTGACCCTGCCAAACCACAGCCAAGCTTGAGGCGAAACTGTAGGTACTTTTTTGGATTCCTCCAAAATGTTTGCCTCTTATGTCCCCACAGAAAGAGGCTGCTCAACAATTTGTTTCTTCAAAATGTGAAAGTGAATAGAAAAGAGGTATAAGTAGTTTGAAACACAGAAAGGTTAATTACAGATGAGAGAAAATGAGATCTTCAGAATAAGCACCAATGCCATTTACTGGATGGACTACAGACAGCTGCAGGAAGAAGGTCTTGGGAGAAGGTACCAGGGACAGTTTGCTGAAGTGGATCTGATTTCACTAATAGTTTAACAGACACATCAGAAAATCTGAGACTATCTGACTAAATGATAGATACAGTAAGGAGACATGGCTACTTTAAGGTCTATAAAACACTCTCTCTCTCTCTCTCTCTCTCTCTCTCTCTCTCTCTCTCTCACACACACACACACACACACGCACACACACACACACACACACACAAAGATTATCAATTACAAGACAGTATAATTCAGATGTAAGTGATAGGCATAGTCATAACAGTGGTAAAAATTGAAATTTGACTCAACCCCTAAGTGTACTATAAGGAATGAGAAAGTTTAAAAAAAAAATCTTGCTTTTGTACAGGGCAGGAAGAGTGTGGCAGAGCCCTGGATATACATTGTTGTTGTTGTAGATGAACGTCAACCCTTCGTATTGATGCCCCAAATTGGAAAATTAGTAGAATAAGCAAGTGGTGAAGGCATCTGGGGATGCAATATAAACAAATAAAGTATTAAAACATCTTGCTTTTGACTTGGGATGCTGGACCTCAGAAGTGATTTTCTTACGAATCTTCATATAGTGGTTTAGTTTTTTAAAGCTAGGATATGTGCATTGCTCTGGCAAAACAAAGCAAAGCAAAACTCGAATAGAACTTGCTGAAGAGTATTTATCACTGTATCCAACCTGCATGACTGAGAGTAGGAGCCAAACCTTGCTTTACTTGGTACAATTGTGGGTTTAAATGAATCAATGTAGCCAGCCCTTCCTTTGTTGAACTTCACCGCAAGAGTTCTATCTGGCATTCCCCTACACTGGGGCATAAAACCTTCACAAGGCCAAGGT
>JADRCD010140757.1:0-10419 GCA_019843815.1 Montemys delectorum | reverse complement strand
GTTTTGTGCCCCAGTGTGGGGGAATGCCAGGGCCAATGGGTGGGAGAGGGTGGGGGGACAGGCATTGGGAGGGGGGAGGCAGAAGGGGTTTGTTCTTGTGTTTGTTTGTTTGTTTGTTTGTTTGTTTGTTTTGGAGGGGAAAATGGGAGAGGGAAAGTGTACATGTGAATGAAGAAAATACCTAATTAAAAAAAAATTACAGTACTGAAATTTAATAAATATAAATGGATGAAAATACCTATCACCCTAAAAGAATTAGTAATTTTCCAAAAATTAGAAAGAAAATGATGCAAATAGTTACTGAGACACACAACACTTACTAGACAATGTCCTCTGAGAATTTAGTGTAGAAAATGTGCAATGGGTGTTTCTACGGCAAAAATAATAATCTATAACTAAATGGAAAGAATATTATTCAACAGAAATAGTAAGATATGCATAAAATTATAGATTTAAACATATGACTTGGAGATATGCAAATATATGAAAACATTAAAGTTTTAATTAAGTAATTAAAGTTTAATTAAGTATTTTACATGTAAGAAATTAATAATTGAAATAAAAAGAGAAAATGGTTCAGAAAATTAGTAATTAAAAAGGAAATCAAAATGCCCATAGTTTAAAATGCCCATGGTTTACTATACCACCACCTAGGTGTGGTGAGTCTGTATTCAGAAAAAGCTTCTCAGAACATGGGAGAGAAGAAAGTTCTCATTGCCTAAGTTTGAGATCATCCTAAGCAGCATGGTGAGACCCTGAATAAGTATCATAACATGGAAAGGAAAATGTTTAGGAATAAATAGTGAATAACTGTTTAACTGTGTTCAACTAAATTACAGTAAGTAATTTTCATATGATTAGTAAAATCTATCTAATATTTAGAAAGTCCTAAATTCCTAAGCAAATATTTTTAATATTATTATGAATTCAATATTAAAAAGTAACTTAGAAATTTTATACAGTGAGCTTCAAGGTCCCATATATATTATGCATTTGTTGCAATGCTTAAAATTTGCATAGAAACACAAGGAAACACAATAAAATTATCCCAAAAATAAGAAGAAATTATTCTGATCATATTTTCTGTTTTCAAAACTTATTAAAATACGACACTGCATACACAAATTGAAAATTATTTGATGCATATTGAGGGCTTAAAATACCATTTACTGATTTTCATTTAACACATCTTGCAAACTTAAAAAGTATATTAGATAAAATGTTTCTCAAAACTCATGATGTCCTCATTAATAATATATGAAGAGTATTCCATTGTGAATCACATTTTCTGTACCTCTTCTTTAGATGGAACTATAAATATCATCCTGGGTAAGGTAACTCAGACCAAAAAGGACATGCATGGTCTATACTCATTAATAAGTGTATATTAGCCCCAAATGTACAGAATACCTAGGATACAATCCACAGAACTCAAGAAAGTTAACAAATTGAAGGGTTCAAGTGAGGACAGCTCAGTCCCACTTGGGAGGGAGAAGAAAGCAATCACAGGAGGCAGAAGGGAGGAGGGATCTGAGTGGAAGAAGGGAGAGGGAGGGAAAAAGGAGAACAAGATCAGGTATTGGGTTGGTGGAGGCAGGAGAGAAACCCTAAGGGCCAGCAGAATGAATGGAAATATGTAACTCAGGGGTGTGGGAAGTCGGAGGATCTTCTAGATATACTGGAGACCTGGCAAGTGAGAGACTCTCAGGACTCAAAGGGAGGGGCTTTAGATGAAATGCCCTACAGTAGGGAGAGGGAACTTGTAGCGCCCACCTCCAGTAGAAAGACAGGGCATCAAGTAGAGGGATGCAGTTGTGCCCCCACAGTCAAAAACTCTGACCCAGCCCCAATAAAGGAGCTGGAGAAAGGACCCAAGGAGCTGAAGGGCTTGCAGCCCCTTAGGACAAACAACAATATGAACTAACTAGTACCCTCAGAGCTCCCAGGGATTAAACCACCAACCAAAGAGTACATATGGTGAGACTAATGGCTCCAGCAGCATATTTATAGCAGAGGATGGCTAAGTCAGTCATCAATGGGAGGAAAGGTGCTTCGCCCTGTGAAGGTTCTATGCCCCAGGGCCAGGAAGCAGGAGAGGGTGGGGTAGTGAGCAGGGAGAGGGGGGAGGGAACAGGGGTTTGTTTTTGTTTTTGTTTTTTTTACTTTATTTTATTTTATTTTAATCTTTTTTCTTGGAGGGGAACCTGAGAAAAGAGATATTGTATGACAAGTAAATACAGAAAATATGTAATAAAAAAAGAGTTAAATTATAAATTAATGGACAATATTTTTAAATGTATCCTATACTGGTTTGGAATGGCATTTCCACTGTAATTAATGATATTGAGCAGTTTTCTCTGCTTGGTGAGAATTTTTATATGTACATTAGGACAATGTCTTATATCCTAATTTAATACGCTTGGTGATTCTGATTTTGAGTTATATAATGTCTCTATAATTTTAGATGTTTTCCTCAAAACAAAAACAAAACAAAAAACAAAAACAAACAAACACCATCAACAACAACAACAACAAACTCTGACCCACAATTTTTCCTGTATACAAGAACTGCAGGGTAAAAATGGAAAAGATCCTGAGGGAAAGGAGATTCAGTGACAGGCCCAAATTGGGATCCAGCTCAAGGGGAGGCTCCAAAGCCTGACACTATTATTGATGCTATGATGTGCTATGCTTACATATGTGCTATGCTTATAGACAGGAGCCTGGTATAACTGTCCTAGAGACCCAAGAAGTAGCTAACTAAGACAGATGCAGATAGACACTTATACCCAAACAATGGAATGAAGTCAGGGACCTGAGTTGTTGTTGAATTAGGGAAAGGCTGGAAGAAACTGAGGACAAGGGAGACTCCATAGGAAGACCAGCAGTCTCAACTAACCTGGAACTCTGAGATCTCTCAGACACTGAGCCACCAACCAGGCAGCATACACTAGCTGGTATGAGGCCTCCAACACATATACTGCAGAGGATTGCCTAGTCTGGCCTCAATGAGAGAAGATGTGCCAAACCCTGGAGAGACTTGGGGCATCAAGGAGTTGGGAGTCCTGGCACGGAGGGGACATCCTCTTGGAAACTGGAAGAAGGGGGGATGGGATGAGAAACTCTGGGAGGTTCATCCAGGAGAGGGGGTAATGACTGCACTGTAAAAGAACTAAAAGTAATAAAAAGTTTTTTTTTAAAAAAAAAAAGTTTCTCAAATCTAGTGAAAATGAATAACTGATTTTTTAACTCTCACAGTATATATTGTTGATATTTGTATTTATGAGTGTGTGTGTGTGTGTACAAACATTCAAGTGTGCCTGTGTGAGTGCTCGTGTTTGTGCTTTTATATATATGATTATACAAAAGAACAAATAATATATTTAACACATATCTTTCAAAGTGAACAAGGAGGATGATATGGGCACGACTGGAGAAGAAGGAAGGTAAGGGAGACATGATGTATCAAAAATTAATGTGGAAGACAACAATACTAAGTTATAGCCTCCATATCCTTGTATTATCATATGTTCAAAAAAATGGGATGGCTTACAGCCTGCAAATACACAGAAGCAAGTCTATAAATATCAAAGGCTAAGTACAGCAAAATAAAACGCTAAGAATTAATGGCGATCTGATGACATCCTAAAAGAATGGGTGTAGGGGGAGGTGTTGATACTAAAGTCTGGTTCCCTAATTGGTTCTTGATCATTAAAGGAGGCCAGGAGCCAATTGGTGGGCAGAAGGGACAGATGGCCTTCTAAATCCCAGGAGGAAAAAGAAAATGCAGGGAAAGAGAACATGATTTTGCTGCTATACATTGGGATGAGAAAAAAGCAAAAGTATGTGAGGCCTTGCAGCAGCTAGGTCCTACAACCTCCACCTCAGGCAGGGGCAGAGAATGTTGGCAGGAGCTAACTGATAGAGGCTAGCTGATCAGATTATGGCAGGAGATTCTGCACCCAGCAATTCTGCTAGTAGGCAAATTCTAAAATAATAAAGCTGTCTGAGAGTTTTTCACCCATGGAGCAAATGTGAGTAGAGTGGGAAGCCTGGTCTGTGAAACTAAGCCAGGAAGAACAGGAAGAAACAGAGAGCAGCCAGAGTGAGGGCAGCAGCTCCATGGCAAGATGGGAGTGGGTCTGCTGGCAGCCAGTCTCAGAGCTAAGCCAGGAGGGGCGAGAGTGCAGGAGATGCTCCCCGAAAAGGCGGTAGTGTGCTCATTAAAATTACACAAAACAAACTTGTTTACTTAGACATGGAGGACAGCAGCCATATCTAGGAACCCACTGCCTCAGACCTGTGGGATGTTCAAACCCTTCCCCATATGAGACTGAGTGTGATGGCAAAGACCTCTACCTCATGTAATGTGACCAAGCACAGCTTCCTCTCAAATGATTAAGGTACAAACTGTGATGGGTACCTATAGTGATCTCTTATCAAGATTACTTGCATGCACAAAATAGCAAGGTATTTGGCTCAAATTATACAATGTATACTCACTTTCATTCGATCAAGTGCATTGACAAAGTTGTGACTTCTGACTAGCCGCATATTTCACTTGGATTTTTGCAATGTCTTCATTATGCAAATTGCCAAAGATTGATAGACTCAGAATTAATCAGCAAAAGAACTAATTTAGGAGACACATAAAACTTGCCTACAGATCAACCTGAAATGTATAATTACTAAATTGAGAGTCATTTTCAAAAATATATCCAGGTTGTATCAAAATGGCAAAAAAATTATCGAGTATAATTTCCAAGTATGAGGAAAAACTGGTTCAAGGATAAAGACGCATTTCTTATAATGCTGGGTTGTAATGTAACAATTGAAATAAAATAGATATTTGATTGACATAATAAAAATCTATGGACAGGATAAACCTCCATAACTCAAGGGGGGATTATGAGTTTAATTCTCCAGTTCAGAGACATTTACGTGAAGAAAATAGGAAAAAGAAACTATCCGTAAGCACTCTATATAAAACTGAAGTGCCCTACATACATGATGCTCTGATTCAAAAGACAGGAATGTGGGCTAGGCTGGCTGTCATTCTTTTCCAAAGCCATATAAGACAGGAGCTACTCAGTACAATGAATGGCTGTGAGCCTCTACATCTGTATTGGTCAGTATTGTCAGAGCCTCTCAGGAGATAGCTATATGCTTGTCCTTCCTTCAATCTCTGCTCCATAGTTAATCTCTTCCAAGGAGTTAGAGAAAGGTTCTATGGAGCTGAAGGGTTTGCAGCCCCTTAGGACTAACAACAATATGAACTAACTAGTACCCTCAGAGCTCCCAGGGACCCAACCACCAATCAAGGACTATACATGGTGGGACTGAATGTTCTGGCAGCATGTGTATAGTAGAGGATCGCAAATTCGATCATCTATAGGAGGATAGGACCTCGGCCTTGTGAAGGTTCTGTGCCCCAGTGTAGGAGAGTGCCAGGGCCAATAAGTGGGAGAGGGTGGAGTGGCAGGCATGGGGAGGGGGGGGAGGCAAAAGGGGTTTGTTCTTGTTGTTTTTGTTTGTTTGTTTGTTTGGAGGGGAACCTGGGAAAGGAGAAATTTACATGTAAATAAAGAAAATATCTATTTTAAAAAAAAGACAGGAGCTAATTTTCTAATTGAATATAAATATGGTGGAGATGCACCATAGATATGAATATGAAAGTAGTAGCCTTGACTTTTGGGGGCATATCGGCTTCAATGTGTGCTCACAGTATGTTAGAGGTTCTTAATTGAGACTAGACATTTTTCTAGAGCACAAGTTGTCTGGTATTTATTCCTGTATTTACACTATGATTTCCCTACGCCTAGACTATAATCTGTAAAATTTTCCCCTTTAAAAACCTCAGTATGTCTGAGATACATAATTGAAGATTCAAATCTATCTCTCTTGTATTGGCAATAGACAATGTGATGTAATTCTGATACATGGTATATATTCTGGTATATATAGGAGGAGTAAGAGAACAGAAACAATAATTAGGATATTATGATATATGAGACTATATTATATGATATAAAATATTATATGAGAAAATAATTTATTTTATTTTTATTATTAATTTTTTTATTTATTTACATTCTAAATGTTGCCCCTTTTCCTGGTCCCTGCTCCACGACTTCTTTATCCCATACCCCCTCCCTTTGCTACTGAGATGGTGATCACCCACCCACACACCCACTCCCACCTCTCTGTTAGCATCCTCCTTCCCTGGGGTAGCAAGTTTCTGTAGGATTAAGCACATCTTCTCCCACTGAAGCCAGACAAGGTATATGTCTCTGCTACATATGTAACAGGGGCCATGTATCAGCCCATGTATGCTCTTTGGTTGGTGGATTAGACTCTGGTAGCTCTAAGGGGCTCCTGGTTAGTTGATACTGTTGTTATTTCTATGTGGTTGCAATCCCCTTCAGTTTCTTCATCCCTTCCCCAAACTCTTCCATAGGTGTCCCTAACAACAGTCCAATGGTTGTCTGTAAGTATCTGTATCTGTTTCAGTCAGTTGCTGGTGGTGCCTCCAAGAGGACAGCCATGCTAGGCTTCTATCTGCAAGCACACCATGTCATCAGTAATAGTATCAGGGTTTGGTGTCTGAGCATGGGCTGGATCCCAAGATGGGCCTTTCCTTCAGTCTCTGATCCATTTTATTCCCTCCATTTCCTTTACACAGGAACAATTCTGGGTCAAAATTTTTGAAAATTGATGGGTGGCAACATGCCTCAAATGAGGGTTATGTCTTTCTACTGGAGGTAGTCATTTAGGTTCCCACTGTTGGGCATTTTGGCTAAGGTCATCCCCATTGAGTCTTGGAAGCCTCTCACATCCCTAGTGTCTGGGACTTTATAGATGTTCCCCCCTACACCACACAAACAGAGAGATGGGGCAGGGAGAGAGGGAGAAACACTATAGCAGAAATCTTTGCTGGGACAATGAATGCCGGAAAGCTGGGGCTGAAGAATATGTTGTGATTAAGAAAGGGTCAGCATCATTTAGGTTGATCAGACCCTGAGATGACCACACAGAAGCTGTTTTCCAGTGGAGAACAGTATGCTTCATGCCAGCAGCCAAAGTTGGTGTACTAATGTGATTCAGGTGGTGAGGTGTTTGAAGACTTGAAGGTCTTGTAGAGCAGCTGAGGCTTGGCACACTGTAACAGAGTTGGTGTTCCTGGCATTGGCACAAGGGTTCCACGTGTGTGCTGGCTACTTTCTTGTCATCATGATCCTGGCTAGCGTCATCGGAGAGAAGGAAACATCAATTGAAAACTGTTTCTCTAAGATATGACTGTAGCTAAGAATTGTAGGGCAATTTCTTAATCAATCATTGGTATGAGACAGTCCAACCCTATGTTGGTGGTGGCATTTATGGGCTGGTGGTTATAGGTTCCCTAAGAAAACGACCTGAACAAAGCTATCAGAAAAAGCTAGTAAGCAGTACCTCCCCATTGTCTATGTATCAGCTACTGTATAGAGGTTTTTTTCCCCATTTGCATTTCTTCCCTGATATATTTCTATGATATACTATTATATGGAAGTGTAAACCAAATAAACACTATCCTCCTGGGGTGTTTTTGATCATGGAGTTTAATCACAACAATACTAACCCTAAGACAATGTACAGGGGAACAAACTCAAATACACCTTAGCAAAGTATAGATGTAGACTGAGTAGAATAAAGATATAACAATTTCTCTCCTTCTAAACTTCTGCTAAGATGCAGGATTGGGAGTAACAAATGTAACCATGTCATATATCTGATGTGCTATAAATCAGGATGAATTAACCATAGCTATATGTGTAGACTAATCACAACCCATGTCATCTATATGAACATTTCTGGATTCCCATAAATAATTTGTACCTTAGTGCTTATATTTTTTTCTGAAACCTAGTTTCTCCTTGTTCTGTTTCATTGTTGAAACTGTTGAATAATCTTGTGATTTTATTTACCTCATGTGCACATGTGCAATGGACTAATTAAAATCAATGATTATGAATGATAAATAAATTATTATAGAAGGAGGAAACAATTGGAATTGAGATTAGTAGCATAATGGTAGATATTATAAATCTCTATTAAATAAATTAATGAAAATTTTAAATATTAAATCATATAAAATTACAAAATAGTAATAAGTCTTACATGAAATTTTCATTGATTATACTTTTAATCTATGAAGGGATTTCGACAAAGTATTGTCTCCATGGTGAATCCATAGAAACTGATGGGCTTTTAATGAGTCATATATCTGGGTACCTAAGAATAATTATATTCAGATACCTCTATGGCTACTTTTCTGTCTCTGTCAATAAAAATTACATAATCATTAGTATAACCAAAAATTTCCATTGACTTTCCATTTCAAAGAAATACTTATGAGAGCTAAGTATTACACTGTTCTAAGATAACAAAATACTAATGTAAGTTTAGATTTAAAATTAAATTAAATTAAATTAAATTGAAATGGATTCAGGTAAAAAGTAATCTGATAATTGAACTATTAACATTTCAGAGACTGTAATCACTATCTGAATAAGGTAGTAAATTCTGTGTATCAGCCTCAACTTGGGTATCAGGTTAACAATGTTACAAAGGAGATCATAACAGGCTAGACTATATCCTTAGGACTCTGATTCCTTAATCTTCCTCAAAGTAACCCATTCCGACACCCTGATCATGGGACGCATCTCTAGTGTAAAGCTCCTAGTAACAACTCAGATTAATATTGCAGTTCGCCCAGGGAGCCTCCAACTAATAATACCCATGGACAGAGGAACTGAAACACTTACTAAGTTACCATGAGAACTCTGAAAACCTGCTTGTGTTATCCAAACTGATGAAGAATGAGAAGGCTTTACAAAAGATGTTGTGTACTATAAAAAGGAATGCATCCTTCTCCCTTCCTTTCTCTGTTCCTATTTATATAATTATCAGCTTTATGATTATCTCTATCTAATTATAACTTCAGCCTTCCCAGGTGGTGTTATTAATCCATCACTCCATTAACTTTGCAGCATGAGAATTTCTTCTGCTAAGATCTCTAAGTTATGAAAAACTTCTGTAGTTGTATACAACTTTGCTGAAGTGTCTCCAAGGTGTGTCCCTTGACCTTAACTCCTAACACTGAATTCTTATCCTCTCAAAATATTACACAAAAATGGGACTTTTCAGGGAATAAAATTAACATGAGGCAGTGGTTCTCAACCTGAAGGGTTTAGACCTATTTTGGGTTGAATGAGCCTTTTACAGGGATCACTCGAGAATATTAGAAAACACACATATTTAAATTACAATTCATAACAGTAGCAGCATTACAGCTTAAAGAAGCAATAAAATAATTTTAAGGCTGAGGGCCAAGACAATATATGGAATTTTATTAAAGAGTTGCAGAATTAGGAAGGCTGAGAACCACTAATAATACATACAGTAGTCACAAGTGATATGTAATAAATTCAATAAAAATGGTTTGCAATTTCAAAGGGTCACTCAGAGTCATTTAACTGCATTAATATACATGACTTACATTACTGTAGTGACTGATGGAAACAGATGCAGACAAGCAGACACTATAAATTAAGTACAGATGACAAGTCTAAACAATCAACCCTGAAAAGAAACATACAAGAACTATTACACAGAATGAATAGTTTTTATGTAAGAATATATATATGCATACATATATATATGTATATATATATGTATGTATATACATTCAATAACATTTAGTGAAAAGGTAGGTTATGAGTATGAAGGAGAATGAGAATGGGTATGTAGAATGGTATGGAGGGCAAGGAAAGGAAATGTTGTAACTAAATTTTATTCTCTTTTTTCAATAATTTATTCACTTTACATCCTGATTGAAGCCCTTCTTCCCTCCTCTCCTCCAAGTCTCACCATCACAATTACCCTTACAACACTACACACTCAACCTTTCTACAAAGACAGGAAAGGCTCTATGGGTATCAACCTACCTGGCACATCAAGTTGCAGCAAGTTTAAACACTCCCTCTCCCTCTGAAGCCTGACAAGGCAGCCCAGCTAGGTTAAAGGGATCCAGAGCCAGGCAATAGTAGTCACACACAGCCCCTGCTTCAATTTTTAGGGGAACTACATGAAGACAAAGCTGTATATATGCCTCAAATATGTAGAAAATTTAGTTCCAATTCATGCATGCTCTTTGGTTGGGGGGAGTTCAGTCTTTGTAAGTCCCTATGGATGCTGGTTAGTAGACTCCATAGGTCTTCTTGTGATATCCTTAACACTACTGCCTCCCTCAATCCTTCCCCCTACTCTTTTGCAAGGCTCCTAAGCTCTGTCTGATGTGAGGCTGTAAATGTTTGCATCTGTTTTCATCAATTGCTAGGTGAAGATTCTCAGAGAATAGTTATGCTAGGCTTCTGTCTGAAA
>JADRCD010140710.1:0-21752 GCA_019843815.1 Montemys delectorum | reverse complement strand
GCCCTACATAGGTTCCAGATCTAAGGCCTACAGGTCACCCCAGCCCCCACTGTTAAGTTTTGAGAACATCAACTCTTAAGAACCTACATTTCAACCATCTCAGTGTGAAGGTTTTTTTTTTTTTTTTTTTTTTTTTCTGGAATAAGACCCACAAGTTGATGTGAAATAATGCTTTTGTTGAAAATAGAGACTGGCATCCCAGATAGAAAGAACCAGGCAGGAGGCGGGAGAACTGGGTGTTAGCGTTCTGTCTAAGCTCCACCCCACAGTTACCTGGCAACAGCCAGGTATACCTGACTCTCTCTGTACAAGGGGCTGCTTGTCTGGTCCCTCAGGTGGAAGGGATGCCTCAACATGGCCTGCAGAGGTACCCCCTTCTCCCACACCTCACCACACCTCCATAGAACATATCCCCCCTCTCTTTATCTTTTTATAAACACATTACCGGGAAGCTGTATGCCCTGATGTCTTGGGATTCCACTTTATCTGTATTTGGTTGAGGGTAGAGGAAAGCCAGATGGGAATACACCAGCCAGGTCATAAAGGATGGTGGAGCTTGGGCATCAGTCTTAGTACCATGAAGGCTGGAAGGTTTTGAGAGGGGTCTTGTTCAAACTTCTGACTTGGACAGAGAATTTAGACTTCAGCATAGTGAAGAATACACAACAGGTACAGCTAGAGTGAAAGAGGCAGGGGGCAGGCCCTGAGCTGTGGCCATCCTGAGAGCCTTTCTCTGCTCTTGAGGTCAGCAGAGGCAAGGTCAAACAATGTAGCTCTTTCCCCACCTCCAGGACTAGACACTATTTTGAAGAAACAACTCTTCTGGTAGAATATAGAAGCTTACTCCCTTCTCTTTGTCCTTTTCCCATCCTCCTGGCCAAGGGCGCAGTGGGAGGATGATGGCAATTGTGAACAAAGCAAATAGAGTATCGCCATCTCTCTCTTAGCATCACCATTTCCAAAGACAGTCCTCCCTCGGGGCTCAGAGTCCTGCTGGCCCTGAACCAGCAAGGGGAAGACGAATAGCAAATGACTGCACTTACCAACAAATTGCTTCTCATCGATGGGAAAGAGAAACGGGCCACTTTATTCCCTGATGACAACAGAAAAAGTTCCAAAAGCATGGACATTTGGTCTTTTCCAGACCAGCAAAGCGCACCATGAGCCCACTTGAGAGCAGGGCATTGTTTCAAGGTGCATTCAAGGGCACCGCAGACCTGAGGAAAGAAAGACCCAAGCCTTATACTGTTTTGTAAACATCAGAAATCGCTTCCTTAACAGGGATGGCTTTCTGGTTCTTTGAAAATAATAGAATGTTTCAGAAGAGATATTCATGAAATTGAAATGACTCAAAGTAGATGAGAACAATGCTGGCAAGAACTCACAGATCCTCTGAGCCCAGGTTGCGCTTCTCGATGGCAAATGGAGCTTAATTGGTTTGCCAGCTCTATCAAAAGTGCAGACGAGGAAATACACACTTGCCTGGGAGCAAAAGGGATTTAATCTGGACAGAGGGAAATTTTTGCTGATAGCAAAGGTTATTAGGAACTGCAGTGGATTATGAAGGGGAAAAAGAATCTGCAAATTTGTTCTTCCACAAATGTATACTGAACACTCACAATGTGATAAGCACTGCTCCTCGCTAAGAGGATTGATTAGTGGGTAAAATTAAGATCCCCAAGTAAGTGGGGCTTAGACTCCAGCCTGAGGCAAGCAGGACAGCAAATAGATGGTGCTTAAGCAAGGCAGAGCTTCGAAGAACCTGATCCCCAAATGCGTTTAATGCAGGGTGGGTCAGTGAGGTATATTGCAGGGCAGTGAAGGTACCATGCAGTATGGAGAAGTGCAGCGCAAGAACAATGAAGCATGGGCTGTGAATTATGAATCAAATGCAAGTGGGCTCAATGCAATGCGGCGATACTATAGTGTGCATACAGTTCTTCATGAGTACAGTGTAATGCAGGTCAGTGCACTATGGGCCCAGTGCAATGTGGATATAAAGAAGCCAGGATGGAATGAAGGGTAAGTCAATCCAGTGCTGGTACAGTACTTTATGAATACAGTGGAAGGCACTGTGAGGTGGTGTTTTGTGTGTATAATGCAGTGTGAGTGTGCATCAGCGCAATGTGGATCCCAGTGTTGCTCAGTTCAGCAGAGTGTGAATACAGTAAATTATGTGTACCGTGCATCATGGATTAGTGCAATGTGAGCACAATGCAGTATGGTGTAAGGTCCTGTGAACACAATGCAGTGTGAGTATGCTTCATTGGACATATGGTGCAGAATATGGGTAATGCAATGTTGTCGCAGTAAAAGTACAATGCAAAATAGGTTTATGATGTATGATAGGCATAGGTCTTTGTGGGCATGGTGCATTACAGACATGGTACACTGTGAGTATAATGTAATGTGGTTACTCCTCATTGTGCGTTTGATTTCATGTGGATACAGCCCACTTTGGTCGTAGAACAGTGAGGATATAGCAGAACATGGGGCAGTGCAGTACAGGCACACTTTAAAGGAGGTTGCAGACTTCAACAACAGTGGGATATGAAGAGGCTCAGAGTTACTCTATGAAAATCCCTGTGCCCTGGAGAGAAAGCAGTCATGGGTAAATATATAGAAGCATTGGATTTAGTGGCGGTCTAAATGGAACCTTGAGGAGTGGAGTTTTCAAAGTTCAACAAGCTCCGAATTGGGGTGACTGGAGCTCATAGAGAGCCATGAACACACAAAGGTGAGAGCAACACGGAGAGAGTAAAAACCCAAGTTCACTATCTCTACTAGTTGTTTCCTCTGCTGTGCCTGGAGGAGATATTTCCTTATGGGACCATCAGTATATGCTCTGTTGAGACCCTGGGTCACGTGACACAAGTCTCAGGAAGGCTCTGGAATCTGGGAATTGGTTACTGATGGTAGCTGGGCCAACGTAGCCCCAGGACAATGCCTGATTTATGTACAAGTCAGACTCCTTCACAAATTCAGTTTTTAAACCCTGGCTTCCCATATGATTCAAAATTTGGGATTGAAGACATAGCTCAGAGGTAAGTGCACTTGCTGCTTGTGCAGCAGACCTAAGTCTGAGTCCCAGCACCTTCATGGACTGGCTCCCACCTGCTTGGATCTCCAGCTCTATGGGATCCAATGCTCTCTTCTGGCTCCATGAACACCCACACTCAAGTGTACAAATGCACACATGTGCACATAATTAAAAACAAAGTAAATCTTCAGGAAAAAAAATCCTGGATCTGATTGTTCCTAGTGGTTAAATATCAGAATCACCAGGGTCTTTCATGAGCTTGAAGGGAAAGCCAACTGTGGCCAGAACAACTTAGCCGCATCTTTGCTAATCTGCCCAGCAAGTGGTTGAATTAAACTTTTTGATATCCAAGCTGTCAAAAACAGAAGCCTGGTTTTAGTGCCCTGTAAATTCTCCAATTTCCATTCCTTGGTCCTCTGGGTGATATGATTTATACTGCAGGTGCCCTGTTTTGTGGTCCCTGTGGAACAAAGACGGTCCCTACAAGACCAGGTATTTTAGCTGATTGAAGGAAAGCAGCCATGGCCTCTACTAGAATTCAACAATTTATACTGCAGGGAGAGAGCAGAGCAAGGTCAGTTCCTAATAGCATCTCCAAGGACAGTCAAGACAAATTGTCTACCCCACCTTCCTCGAGTGGCTCAGCCACCTGTGATTGACATCCCTTGCTTCTTGACGTTAATGGCAAGGGACTATCACATGCAGGTCAGGATTTTAATTATAATCGTAAACCTAATCATATCCTTCATAGACCAGTAGGGGCCTATGAAATAGGTACCTAGGAGGAGCTAGCTATTGCTTCCCTTTCATATGTACCATCTAACCCAAGCTACTCAAGACATATCCACTCATAAGATTGTGTTTTTATAGTAAGCGCGTGCGCGCGCACACACACACACACACACACACACACACACACAAAGATGGGGAGTACACTAGAGAATATTTTATCCCAGTCCAATGTGATGATCAGAGTCTCAATAAGACAGTACAGGGATCAGTAAACTGTTTCTATAAAAGATTAAGGAGAAAATTCTTTAGACTTTGTAGGCCAGAAGGTCTGATCTATCCTATGCTATTCTACCATTTTAGAAGGAAGGCAGTGATAGACAGCTAAACTATTTGAGATACTACTGTTGTGGGAGGATCAACTGAATCTTAAGTCCTGTCAATGGAATGCGCAGGGTGATTGGCATATGATCCACACAGCACAGGGTCCTATTTGCTTCTCCACCACACTTGGGCTAAGGTTTCTTTGCCTCCCCTCAGCTACTTCCTACTGACCAAGGAAACCAACACACTCCATGATTGATGTAAACCTTCACAGTGTGCCTATATGGTCTGGCTATGTGCTAGCACATAAAGCTTACTTTTTAAAAACAGGTCATTAGGTTCTACGTAGTGGCATAGGCAATGAGTGGTGGACATAGAGTAATTGACTAACCATTAGTCTGTTATAGTAAAAACTTTAGAGTAAGATATGGAGGGCAGCACATCTTTCAGTGACAACTCAAGAGTGAAAGCCAGATTACTACAGCATCATGAATACATGTATATGTTCATATGTACCTACAGGTAAAATGTGTGTGTGTGCATACCTATAAGTATATATAGGTGGATGTTCACACATGTACACATATATGTATTCATAAATGTGTGTGCATACATCATACTCATTCACTTCAGGATTTCTGTTTTTATCATGTAGAAGATTGGATATGCTGAATGATTTCTCTGTTGAAGGTAACTCTGAATAAAGGAATGCATCTATGTTTTGGAGAAAATAACAAATGAAGAGAGATGCCTTTTTAGGTTTCCATCAGCCACGAAGTGCATTGCTTTCCTTTATCAGCAGGAAACAGCTGAAAGGAGACAGAGAATAGAACCTCAGTTCTGGTGGAAAAAAAATAGGAGTCCATATCGTGTGGATTGAGCACCAGTCATCTTGGGCATTCCACTCACAGAAAACAAGATTCAGTTGCTCCTCCCATGACAGTTTTATCACAAAGACTTTAACACAATAGCAGCAGAAGGGGACAGGAGACAGTAGGCCATGACTGTTTTCTCTACCCAAGGCCAGGTCCCATAGGACTGCTTTGATTCCAGATTTATAACAAGTACTGCAGCATATATAAATGCTTGCATATTGGTGCTAGATTTGTGGTGAAGTTGTCTCATAGATACATTCTAACTATATGAGCAGCCTTGTACATTGAAATCCATGTCATCTCTCCATCTGTACTGGCTATTTTGATGATGATGATGACGACGACGACGACGACTTTTTTTTTTTTTTTTTTGGTTTTTTGAGACAGGATTGCTCTGTGTAGCCCTGGCTGTCCTGGAACTCAGAAATCCACCTGGCTCTGTCTCCCAAGTGCTGGGATTAAAGGGCGTCCACCACCACTGTCCGGCTACTGGCTAGTTTTATGTCAACTTGACACAAGCAAAAGTCATTTGAGAAGAGGGAACCTCAATTGAGAAAATGTCTCCATATATTGGGTTGTAGGTAGGCAAGACTATGGGGAATTTTCTTAATTAGTGATTGAAGAGGGAGGGCCCAGCCAACTGTGAGTGGGGAAATCTCCTGGCTGGTAGTCTTGAGTTTTATAAGAAAGGAGGCTGAGCAAACTATTAGGAGCAAGCCAGTAAGCAGCATTCCTCCATGGCCTAGGCATCAGCTCCTGCTTCCAGGTTCCTGCAGCTTGAGCTTCTGTATTGGCTTTCCTAGACAGACAGATATGTAACTCAAGTAAACCCCTTCCTTCCCGAGTTGCTTTTGGTCACAGTGCTTCATCCCAGCCTCCCCCTGAACTAATAACAAACCACAACATTATTACAAAACAACACTGACCAGTGTTACCTCCTGCTCTGATTCCACTCACTGATCCATGATTAAAGAGCACTGTTTATCTTTCGTGATGAGATTCCAACGCATTGTCAAGGGCCAGGAGCTTGGGAGATTAGCATGTGTCTGGAGGTGACCCCATGCAACTCATCACATCAGGCTTAATTATTTCACCAATATCAGGAACACCTCTATGGTCCAAGAAACAATAGGAAGTAATTGGATTTCCACAATCCCAAATTAGGAGTACCTTGGCTAAGAGGAGAAAGAGCCATAAATCCTTTATGGAAGAACTCAACTTCTACCATGCCCTCAAACTGCTCTCTCAGACCATCTTCCAATCAAGCAGGCAGATCACAGACAAGCTCCTGTTTACAGGACCAACAGAGAGCAAAAACAGAACTTTGAAGTATTTGCCTGTGCCACAGTACAAAATAATAGACTCACGGTACAAAGTAACAGTTATGTTTGTACTTGAAAAAGTGAGAGAGAAATGTAAACAGAAATTTCATGAAAGAAAAAAGAATTATGTACTCTAAGGACCACTCAAAATTATTAGAAAGTGACTAATTAATACTTCTCCAAATGAGAACAATGAGGTTGGATGTCTGTAAACAGAAAATGCAAAATCGAAATGCTGCAGAGATGGCAACATGTTGAGCACTACTGACCTGATACCAACGTGAAAACTCCACGTCCGACTTCTCTGACAGCCCATCAGAACCAAATCCCACTAAAAACACTGTATGAAATCACCTTGCAGCTATGTGTATCAGATATATATTAAGTATATATGGATTTCATAACTAGATGTGGGTCCTGCCCCCAAGATATCTTATTATATATGAGGAAATATTCCAAGACCAGAAGCAAAATTAAAAATCCAATGCAAAAATAAGCAGAAGCACTCCTTGTCCCAAGTGCTTTAGATATAGGATACTCGGGTTATATGACAATTGACATATTGTACTGAATTAAACAGAAAAGGTGGCATGCCAAGAAAAGAGAGTAAGTGAGGGAGATAGAATAAAATTGTCTACCAGTCTACTGAAAGGTACAAGGGATGGGCCAAGGGGAAGGAAAGGGTGTCAGGGACGAAGGAGACTTCCTAGACCCAGTCATTGTTGTCATCCTAGCCCAGATTGCTTTATTTTTGTTTTAATACAAAAATAGAAATACGTGTTTTTCTTTTCTTTTTTTAAAAATGTATTTGTTTACTTTACATCCCAATCACAGCTTCCCCTCCTTCATCTCCTCCCATCCCTCCCTCTTACCTCCCTCTACCCCTTTCTGCTTTTCTCCTCAGAGAAGGGGCAACCTCCCAAGGATATCCACAAGCCTTGGCAGATCAAGTTGCAGGACTAGGTACTTCTCCAATTGAGCCTAAACAAGGCAGCCCAGTTAGGGAAAATGGATCCAGAGGCAGACAATAGAGTCAGAGACAGCCCCTGCTCCAGTTGTTAGGGGTTCCTCATGAAAACCAAGCTGCACATCTGCTACATATGTGTACGGGAGGCTAGGTGCATCCCATGCATGTTTTTTAGTTGGTGGTTCAGTCTCTGTGAGCCCCTATTAGCCCAGGTTAGTTGGTTCTTTAGGTTTCCTTGTGGTATGGTGTTTCTTGACCTCTCTGGATCCTTCCTCTGCCTCTTCCACAAGTTATTTCGCTGTGGGTCTCTACATCTGTTTCTGTCAGCTGCTGGGTAAAGCCTTGGAAAGGACAGTTATTCTAGGTTCCTCTCTGGTTCCTGCCAGCAGACCTCTGGAAATGTAGGCAGAGCTGGATGTCCCTGCTGCCTGCAGCCCTCTCAGAATGCAGGCAGCACATGTCTTTCTGTGAAGTCTCCTCATCTCTACATGTTGGAAATGAATTTCATTTAGACAAAACAGGTCTGTAAATTTAACATCCAGTTGGTGACCTGAGCTTCGCAGTACTGTTGGTGATAGGGAAGAGTGGAACTCTAGGCCAAGAAAGGCAACACACAGCAAAGGTCATTGCAGCGGGGCAGGAAGGTGGTCAGAATACAGAATGAGGAACAAGTAGCTGTGTTTTCTCTGTGACAGAGATAAAAAGCTGAAGGTTTAGGTCTGGCACATCCCAACAAGCTTAGAGAGTTTAATATGATTTTGATGCCCCATGGATAAATTACCCTTAACCTTTATCTAAAAGCTAGTCAAATACTTCCCATAAAACCAAGTAGACCCTTCATGGTGTGGCAGTAGGACACTCACCACATTGTAAATGAGCATCAGGATGCTGGACTTTGCACAGGTCTGATCAAATCAGAACTGTTGGGAACGATCTTGGCAGCATAGTTCCTCTTGTTACTGGGCAAAGCTGACATAAATTAAATGAAGGGAAATTATCCTAAGTATCCACTAAAAGATTCATGGGCATCCTGAAACAATGAAATAACGAAATCGCTTTTCTGATGCTGATTCTGATAGAAAACTACCAATAGTATAAGAATCCAGGGAATGAGCGAGTGGCAAGGAGAAGAAGACGAAAGAGGGAAAGAGACTGCTGATGTTTCAGAAGGCACTGACAAACAGCCAGGTTGATTGTGGACCTTAATGTAGACAAGACATTGTTCAGTAAGGTTCTCAACGACTTACAGAAGAAACCTGCCATATTACAAAAGGCCAAGCGATCTAGGTTCAAATCAATCTTTCTGAAGATCTTACTTCTGCAGACTCCATGTTTCTGCTACTTTTGGTAAACGAAGCAGCCAGGAGGGTAGCCAGCATGTCAGAGTTCAACAAGCGATTTCTCTTTCCAGCCTAGAGCTCCTTGCATCTGGGTGTTTAATATTTATGGCCATTCTCTGCAGCTGCTGACCCCTCTTTTCCGTTATCGCAAAGGACCAACACTCCATATAAAAAGGCCATGCTGCCGTCTTAAACTTTGGATGGGAGTGTGTATTTGATCAGGTTTTATGTAAATTCCATCTACCCACAGAGTGAATATTTCTCTTGCTTTGAAAATACACTTCGCCTTTGTCAGTATTTGTGTTTCCACAAGTGTCAAAGCTTGCATTTATTGTTTTCCATCCCCATCAACCTTTCCTGTTCTAAATGCCTCTTGCAGAAGTAATGTATCTCCCAGTAGATATAAGCCTTTATCAAAAGAAAAGCAGTCAGACAATCACTTTTCCCTCCTTGTATCCTGTTGGTTAGATACCTCCAAGGACATTGCTAAACCAATGTCCAGACCTTGTCATTTGTCCTGAGCATTGCCTTGGCTACCGTTTTGAATCTCATTTTCCCCACAAAATGATTAGGTAGTCATCTCTAAACTGCAAAACACATACATGGCATTTGAAACAAATTGTACAAATATGTAATGTGGGAATCATTTCTTTTCTTTTTTTTCTTTTTTTTTTTGGAAGAGCAGTCAGTGCTCTTAACTGCTGACCCATCTCTCTAGCCCCATGTTAAATATTCTTTTTTTCTATGTATGTTAACTTTTATTGTATTATAATGAGAATAGTTACATGATTTCAATTTGTCTGAATTTGTTAACATTTAAAAACATATTTTAAATAATCAATTTAACAGTGCTATGTAGATGCTTGTCTACAGCAATACTGCAAATACATACGTTTTTCTCAGTACAAATTTCAAATAACTCCAAACATACTAACTGTATATTTCAAAATAATATATCACTACTAGTATTTTCTTAAATGAACATAAATATGTAAGGTCTTTTTGTTTGTTTGTTTTGTATTTAGTAGAGTTTAAAATCTTGGCTCTTACTGTGGTACAAGCCCAAAATAAGAACAATTTTTAGACATTGGATTTCATTGTAATAAGGCTGTACTTCAATGACCCCCACATCACCAAAGGATTTTACCTCCATTGTAGCTAAACTGGCAGTTGATACTTCTGCTGCGCTGAGGAATGAATTGTAGGCACGATGTTTGGATACAGACTTCCTGGTATGGTCAAAACTATTTGACTTGAATGAGTGACTTTATTCTCAGCCCACAGAAAACAGGTTACATTCATTTAAGAAATGGTGTGTGTATTAAGATGGTCTATCCATAAAGTCATTCACCAACTGTTTCAATGAACAATGGTTCTGCTTGGAGGGTGGCACAGACATTAGGTGTGGGTAAGAATCTGGTTCATTAGCTGTGATAATTTGGAAAAGCATTCATCTCAGAGAAAGAGTAACTTATAAAGTCCTCTTCTTCAAACTTGATACAAGAGCTACAAATGTCAAGCAAAGCATTCAGTCTCACTCTTTGTTGTTCTCTTTCCTACAAGCCACCTCCCAAGTTAATTGTCTATGTCTCCCTTGGGTATATAAATACTTTTGAAACATATAAGCTGTTCTGAAAACCATAGTATAGTGCAAAAACATGAAGTAAACAATACTACTAATAGAGAGGCTGAGATAGGAGAAGCAAGATTTCAAGACCCTTATGTTGTACACAGCAAGACATGGTCACAAACAAGTTGAAAGTATATATAGATTGTACAATATTGGACCTATTTTTCCAATTACCAAATTAGAGAGACCATTGGATGACAATCAACAAATTTCTAATTCCTCATATTTTTGGATTTCAATCGCTTAGGATATGTTGGTAATATTAATTTTCATATTAAGATATTAAGAAAAGGCAATTGTCACTTCCTGTTGTTTTTGTAGTAAGAGGTGGAATTAGATTTGTGTGGATTTGTTGAAAGATTACTTTCTTGCTTCTTCTAGGGTGTAGTTTTGCTCCTTATGTTGATGTTTTCCATCTATTATCCTTTGTAGGGCTGGATTTGTGGAAAGATATTGTGTAAATTTGGTTTTGTCATAGAATATCTTGTTTTCTCCATCTATGGTAATTGAGAGTTTTGCTGGGCATAGTAGCCTGGGCTCGAATTTGTGTTCTTGTAGGGTCTGTATGACATCTGCCCAGGATCTTCTAGCTTTCATAGTCTCTGGTGAGAAGTCCACCGTAATTCTGATAGGCCTGCCTTTGTATGTTACTTGCCTTTTTTCCCTTACTGCTTTTAAAATTCTTTCTTTGTTTTGTGCATTTGGTGTTTTTATTACTATGTGATGGGAGGAATTTCTTTTCTGGTCCAGTCTATTTGGAGTTCTGTAGGCTTCTTGTATGTTCATGTGCATTCCTTTGTTTAGGTTAGAGAAGTTTTCTTCTACAATTTTGTTAAAGATATTTACTGGCCCATTATATTGGGAGTCTTCACTCTCTTCTATACCTATTATTCTTAGGTTTGGTCTTCTCATTGTGTTCTGGATTGGATGTTCTGGGTTAGGAGCTTTTTGGTTTTTGCATTTTTTTTTTGACTGTTGTGTCAATGATTTCTATGGTGTCTTCTGCCCCTGAGATTCTCTTCTATCTCTTGTATTCTGTTGGTGATGCTTGCATCTATGACTCCTGATTTCTTTCCTAGGTTTTGTACCTCCTGGGTTGTCTCTCTTTCTGATTTCTTTATTGTTTCTATTTCCAGTTTTAGATTCTGGATGGTTTTGCTCATTTCCTTCACCTGTTTGATTGTGTTCTCCTGTAGTTCTTTAAGGGATTTTTGTGTTTCCTCTTTAAGAGCTTCTAGTTCTTTACCTTTGTTCTCCTGTATTTCTTTGAGGGTGCTATTTATGTCTTTCTTAGGGTCCTGTATCATCATCATGATAAGTGATTTTAGATCTGAATCTTGCGTTTCCGGTGTGATGGTGTGTCCAGGACTTGCTATGGTGGGAGAATTGGGTTCTGATGATGCCAAGTAACCTTGGTTTGTGTTGTTTATTTTCTTACCCTTGCCCCCTGCCATCTGGTTATCTCTAGTGCTACCTGCCCTTGCTAATTCTGACTAGAGTCAGTCCTTCCTGTGATCCTGGTTGTATTGGAACTCCTCAGAGTCAGGCAGTCTCTGTGACCCTGTGATTCTGGGATCCTGTGACCCTGGGCTTGTTAGAGCACCTGGGAGTGCAGCAGCTTCCTCTGGGTGTTGTGGGACTGGCTGTGGAGCCTGGGCCCAAGGTCTGCTCAGGGCACCAGCCCAGAGAGACCAGAAGTAACCTGAGCCATTCTACTGGCAGAGTTCCTTTGTGCCTGGTCCTGCAGGTCCCAGTTAGTCCTGGTGTTGGGACAGATGTTGGGTCCTCCTCACCTCTGATCCTGAGAGTTTCAGAGCATCTAGGAGTAGAGCTTCCTCTGGGTGTTGTGGGACTGGTTGCAGAGCTTGTGCCCAAGGTCTGCTCAGGACCGGGAATCATTTCTTTGTCACTTTAAACTAGAAAATATAGATTGCCTTCTCCTATCTCAGAAACCTCATTAGGTGGTCTAGTTACTATAGTGGCCATTTTTGTATCTCTGGGTCAAAATTCTAACAGAACTCAAAGGAGGACAAGTTTGTCTTGGCTCATGGCCTCAGAGGGTTCAGTCCTCAGTGACAGGGCAACACAGTTCACACATGGCAAGCCAGGAAGCAAATAGAATTTCTCCAGTTTCCCTTTTCATGTGTCAAGTCATCCAGTCCAGAGCATGATGCTATTCTCGTTATGAGTAGGTTTTCACACCTTAATCTTTTCTGGAAATGCCTTCATTGACATACCCAAAGTCATGCCTTATCATATCCTTGGTGATTTTAAATCCAGTTGACAATGAATGAAGATTAACCCTAATAGAAGTTTTCTTTTGTGATAGTAGAGAGACAGGGTCTGAATCTATAGCTTAGTCTTTCCTAGAAACAATGTAGCCCAAGCTGACCCCCAAATTATGATAAACCTGTTATCGCAGCCCACTGTGGTCTGGGAATGTAGGTCTAAGCCACCGTACTGTGCTCAACTCTTCTGCACAAAAGAGTTGTGAGGATTTTAGTGAAAATGTAGACTTGGATTCAGCAGATCTGGAATACAGCAATGATACTTCATTTCTATTAAGTTCCTGAGTGAGGACAATATCACTGCTCCAAAGACTGCATTTGGAAGAGCAGAGTCTGAAGTAGCCATTTTAAGCATTGGCTCTACTACTGACCACTGAAGGGAACTGGGTAGGGGGAGGGAGTGGGGGTACAGTTGTCCAATTCCACCCATGGTATTCCTATTGATCCTATTGTATTGGTTTACAGAGTGACCTGACTGTCATAGGCACCCCAGATGCTCCCAAAATCTTGGGTGATGACTGGGAGACCTACTGCAAGATAGAGTTGCCTAACAATCCACAGCCAGGGCTATGAGCAAGAGGCATGGTGTGTGGTTCTGGCAGCATCTCCTCCTAAAAAGCTTTGCAAAGAGACCCTTATGTACTTGCAGCATTCTTAGCCATGTTACCTGTTGCCTAAGTAAATATGACCTTGTGAAATAAATGATCTAGCTCTCTTTACTGCCTCCACTAGGGCCAGCACATTTGAGTCAGTGAGTCCTATGTAAGAATTCCTGGAGACTTCTCTTATTCCATATAAATATCACACACCAAAACTCTGGGATGAGTATGTAGTTCCCTGATTGCTCCAAACAGAAAGATTCAGCCTAAGTACATTGAATTTGAGAGGGAATTATTAATTATTCCCCACCTTTGTTGCAGTGTTGGAAGCAATAGTCCATCTCCACAATGAAGTATAGAGTAAATGGTTATTATGTTCTGAATATATTAATTAATGTTAGAAATTGATACAGTGGCAATTATCCCTTAACCAGATTTTCCCCTTATAAACACATAGAGAACTTTTAATATTTCATAGCCTTAGTTAGGCCTTAGCTGAGCAGACTCTCAACCAGCTCATCTAAGTTAACCTGACCACCTAGCCCCATCCAGCCATATGGCTAGCTAGACCTTCTGGGTCCACAGTTACGTCCACCTCCTCTCATGTCTCCTGATGAAAGGGTCTTCCTCTTTCTTCTTCACAGAATTCCTTTCTCCCTCTCAGAAGTCCCACCTTCCACTCTCTGCCCAGCTAATTGGTCATCAAATTTATTATTGACAGGTGCTACATCCATATAGACACAAGATATTCTCTTCACAATGCAGAACAAAATAGGTACTTTGAGTGCTTTGAAAAACTTTGAGATCTTCATGGGAAGCACCTGATTATTAGAGAGCCCCAAAATATCATTCCCACCTGTAAAAACATACCATTTACATTATCAAGGTTACAACAGATGCTAGAAAGAACATAAATACAACAAAATAAGTGCAGGATGAAAATGCTATCTGCTGAGTGTATGGGTGGGAAAAAAAAGAGACATTAGACACAGAACAGTCATTGGTTAAATTAACACTTCTACTCCCTTGATTTCAAATTGACAATAGCGATAATGTACTGAATAGTTTTTAGAAGGCTGGCTTTGTGCTGTGATTATTCTTCATTATGTTATAATCTAGTGGCAACTAACAAATTTTTTTGGTACATTTAAATTTTTCCGTATATAAGAACATCACTTCCAATTCTTTTTATCTAGTATCTCTCTCCTCTGGGGAGTAATGCATACAAATACTACTGAGTAATAAGATGACCTTGAAAATACCAAATGAGCACTCCAAGAGTAAGATTCTGCTGAGGGAGAATGGATCCGTGACTTACTGGCATGGTGAGACTTCTACCAAAATCCATACTCCACCTCACTAATGCATGGTTTTTATAAAATAAATTAGAGAAAAGACTTAGGTCCCAAGGCCTGACACTATTCCTGAGGCTATGGAGCACTCACAAAAAGGGACCTCACATGACTGCACTCGAGAAGACCTAACAAGCAGCTGAAAGAGTCAGAGGCAGATAGTTGCCCAATGGACAAAGGCAGCTGACCGATGTTGTTGAATTAGTGAAAGACTGAAAGAAGCTGAGGAGGAGGGCAACCCTGTAGGAGGACCAGCAGTCTCAATTAATCTGGACCCCCAAGATCTCTCAAACAGTGGACCACCAAACAGGCAGCATACACCAGTGTCAGGAGCCATAATGGGAAAAGCTAATAACTAGCAGGTGATCATCCTGAAATGCCTGCTTCGAATTATTATATAATCTGCAACAGGTGAGCACTTATTAAGCAAAGCAATAAGAGACTCATTTTAGGAAAGATTCCTGCTGTTTATATGTTTTTCCTGTTATTATTATACATATATAATAATCACTAAGTAATAGCACACCCCTTTTGGAGCAGATCTCTGCAGATCCACAAAGATGTACTGTCTTATAGTGATGCTATATAGATAAATAGATGACTTAAGACTATATGATGATCCTATAAGAATTCCTAAAATTGTATCAGTGACTATTAAGCTCATTTATAGTGGGACTGCTATTAGTTTTTCTGATAGTCAAAACTGCAATGAGAACTCTGCCAGTCTTCTGAATGTTGCCAATTAATTGCTCTTAGATAGTAACCAGACTTTCTCCTAATCAGAGCACATTCCAAGAGGTTGTAAAACAATTAACCAAAGGTCATAAAAAGGGGACTAGCGTCTTCTGGAGCATCTTCAGAAGTACATCTTTGTGGATCTGCAGAGATCTGCTCCAAAAGGGGTGTGCTATTACTTAGTGATTATTATATATGTATAATAATAACAGGAAAAACATATAAACATAGTTCTACCAGAGGACCCAGCTATACCACTCCTGGGCATATACTCAGAAGATGCTCCAACATGTAATAAGGACACATGCTCCACCATGTTCATAGCAGCCTTATTTATAATAGCCAGAAACTGGAAACAACCCAGATGTCCCTCAACAGAGGAATGGATACAGAAACTGTGGTACATCTACACAATGGAGTACTACTCAGCTATTAAAAACAATGAATTTATGAAATTCTTAGGGAAATGGATGGATCTGGAGAGTATCATCCTGCGTGAGGTAACCCAATCACAAAAGAACACACATGGTATGCATTCTCTGATAAGTGGTTATTAGCCCAGAAGTTTGGAATACAGGAAGAACGACCCACAAACCACAAGAAACTTAAGAAGAAGGAAGACCAAAAGGTGGACATTTCATTCCTTCCTAAAAAGGGAAACCAAATACCCACAGAAGGAGTGGCAGAGATTAACTATGGAGCAGAGACTGAAGGAAGGACAAGCATATAGCTATCTCCTGAGAGGCTCTGACAATACCTGACTAATATAGATGTAGAGGCTCACAGCCATCCAATGAACTGAGTACACGGTCCCCAATGAAGGAGTTAGAGAAAGGACCTATGGAGCTGAAGGGTTTGAAGCCCCTTAGGACGAACAACAATATGAATTAACTAGTACCCTCAGAGCTCCTAGGGACCCAACCACCAACCAAGGACTATACATGGTGGGATTGAATGTTTTGGCAGCGTGTGTCTAGTAGAGGATCGCAAATTCGATCATCTATAGGAGTAAAGGACCTCGGCCTTGTGAAGGTTTTGTGCCCCAGTGTAGGGGAATGCCAGGGCCAATAAGTGGGAGAGGGTAGGGTGGCAGGCATGGGGAGGGGGATGCAAAAGGGATTTGTTCTTGTTGTTTTTGTTTGTTTGTTTGTTTGTTTTTTGAAGGGGAACCTGGAAAAGGAGAAATTTACATGTAAATAAAGAAAATATCTAAAAAAATAATTAAAAATTGATATCTCAAAAAAAGGGGGGGGACTAGTATTATAGGTACTAGGACAAAAGAGAAAATATTGACTGGGTTTATCTATACAAAACTTCACTTATAACTTGGTTATGGCTTTAAACCTTCAGTGATCCTGTGGTGCTGAGACAGGTAGTGGTGGTTTAGCTAGATAATTACTCCTAATGGATGTGCATGTAAACATTCTCTGTTGTAAACTTCTATTTCAATTTATGATTTTATTTTCTGTGTGAACTTTTGGTGGACTTTTAAACATGTGATCACGTATTCTGAAAGATGTTTTAGGGCTGAGGACAAAGAGAAGAGGCAGAACTGAGGGATTGAGGTGAGGGAAATAACGGTGAGAAGAACTGAGCTGAGAGAGGAACTGAGCTGAGAGAGGAACTGAGCTGAGAGAGGAACTGAGCTGAGAGAGGAGCTGAGCTGAGAGAGGAATTGAGCTGAGAGAGGAACTGAGCTGAGGAGAAGGTTTTAGACAGAATACCTTTTAGATTACAAGGGGAATGCAGAGCGGAATAACTTAGAAATTGTAGGTAACATAAAATGCTAAGAGATCAATGTGCAGAATGCAAAGGGAAAGATGTAAAAAGAAGATGCTGCAGAGAGCAGAAGGGGCAGTCAGGCTTCTCCTTACCATTGGACAGAACAGGTCCCATGGTGAGGACAAAGCAGACTTATTCTTACAGTCTTATTAAAAGAAACAAAGCTTTTTTTTTTTTTTTTTTACAAACATGAGTTTAATTGATTTAGCATTAAAAGGGTAGAAACTTTTTCTTTCTCTATGTAATAAATATTGGAGCTCCATTTTCATCCAGAATGAGTGAGTTCTTTCTGCACCAGTGCTTGGTCTTTTGCCTGATATGCATATGTCAATATGGATATGTAAGTATGTAATTGTGAGAATGCATACAAACTGGGTCCAATTGGGTATGAATGAGAATGTATAAATGAATAAATGAGCATGAATGAATCTGTATATGAATTTATGTCGACTGGCAAGATGGCTCAGCGGTTAAGAGCACTGACTGCAGCTGGGCGGTGGTGGCACATGCCTTTAATCCCAGCACTTGGGAGGCAGAGGTAGATGGATTTTTGAGTTCGAAGCCAGCCTGGTCTACAGAGTGAGTTTCCAGGACAGCCAGGGCTATACAGAGAAACCCTGTCTCAAAAAACAAAAAACAAAAACAAAAACAAAACAAAAAAAAGAGCACTGACTGCTCTTCTGAAGGACCTGAGTTCAAATTCCTGAAACCATATGGTGGCTCACAACCATCTGTACAACTACTCATATACATAAAATAAATGAATTTATGTGAGATTATGCATATTTACTTATGTAAAAGTTTTTCCTTCTGTGAGTGTTATTCTCTTCTCCTGGTTTAATAGAAGTTTATTGCTCCAAACTTCCCCCTAGCCGGACAAGCAAGTGGCTTCTGGACAATAGAGAAAAGGCTCTAGCAATTAATCCTTTACTTAATCTCCTGCTCTTTTAGGATGAGGTGCTAAATGTCAAAAACTGAGGTTTCTGGCCTCAGAGGATCACAGAAGGCAGGTCAGCTACAATAGCATAGTAACTTAGACTTAGATAAGTAAACGTTTTATTATACAGCAACCCTAAATATCTTATAAGACAAACTCTTAGCCTCTGCCTATGCTCTTCCCCCTCTGCTGCCTCAAGAAGAACCAACAAGAAAGAGGAAACACCCCATCGGGGCTGACCCCAGCACACCAGCTGATATGAGGTCATCAACATACATACAGCAGAGGACTGCAGGGTCTATGTTCATTCAGAGATGATGAACCTAACTCTCAAGAGACTGGAGGGCCCAGGGAGTTTAGAGGTCAGGTGGCATGGGGGATGGGAACATCCACGTGGAGGCACGGTGGGGGGTGGAAAGGAGGTATGAGATGTGGAGCAGTAGGAGGGTGGACAGGGTGGGGGGAATAAAATATGGAGTGTAAAATAAATAAATAATTTTAAAAAGAAAAAGACTTGTTTCAATAGAAAGTTCAGATCTAGAGCTCCTTGGGCAGCCCAAGTTTAACAAATTATCAGCTCCATGCAGATTGGACTCATAATATTGGAGTGGTACTCAGCTTGTATCAAGACCTCAAAAACTATAGTCAATATATGCAAATGTTTCAAGAGCATTGAGTCACTGGGATCTTTTGCTCTACAATGCAGGTATGAAGCTACCTGAAAATTAGAGTAGTCCCCAGAATAGAGTGTCCTTTTATGATATAGGCTTTTAGTCTCTCTTATTTCAGGCACCCTTGGGTCTATCAGACACATATCAAGTTGGAGTTCCAGTCACCACATGTAGTTATAATATCTACTTCTCTCATGTCACCTAATACTTACAGCCCTTTCCTGGACAGTTTTCTTCCATGCGGCCAAGAACTTTTAAACATCCACCAGCCATGCCCAAACCTTCTAGACATACCATGAATACAAATAATACCTGGGCAAAATTCAATACAATTGTAAAGGTGTCCTGCCATACATGCAAGGAGAAAAATGGAGGATATGTTAATTTTATTTATAACTTGCCTTTCAAATCCAGGAACTACAGATTTTCTAGAACAGAATACCATGAGGCCTGTTGTAGATGTTATTGGGACCAAAATCAACTTGCCAAATGGGAAATCCCAAATCAAATTATTATTCAAGTAAACAAACGAAAAATGAAGGCGTTCCAAGATGCTTCTGACAAGGGACAAATGGACTACTAAATCAAACATTTCATAAATAAATTATCAAAATGCATTATGTAACACTAACATTAATGGCATACACCAGATTGCCAAGGCTCTTAATCAAATCTCTTCAATGTCGCAGTGATACTGAGAAAGGGTCGAGTCTTAGACAGCTCATAATACTATGTAAATCTCTCCAGTGACGTTTCTGCCATCACCAAATGCTTTCCTTCTGATCTGTCTCTAGGCCTGACATTTTTGCAAATTAAACTGGATTACATTATCCATGATGGCCTAAATTCAATTATCGAAATAACTAACCAGCCAGCTCCATGACTAAATTATCCACCTGCTGCCTGAACTTTTGGGGTTTAACAATGTGCTGATTTCATTTGTGCTCTGAAAAGTGAAAGTAGATCTGGATTTCTCTTGGAAGATCTCCAAAGAACTATCTTCCCTTTATAAAACAACTTTAGGGATAAAAAATGAGAGAGAGAGAGAGAGAGAGAGAGAGAGAGAGAGAGAGAGAGAGAGAGAGAGAGAGAGCCTCACTGTAAAAGATTCAACTGTTACATAAATGTTAAAAGACAAAAGATGACTGGTACTTTCCTGTGCCTTGCTCTTTAGGAATGTTCTGTCTTGTCATGTCCAATATGCTTTCTTGGCCATTTAGTTCCAATGTTTTATGACCTCAAACATCACTAGAATAGATAGCTTTTCCTTAGAGCACATCTTCAGGCCATGCAGAAATCACATGGGAATACTATCATATTGCCTTTCCATATAAGACTTCTGAGGTAAGGCATATGGAAAGACAGAATGAAAGGGAGAATACAGAAAGTCCCCATCAGCACAGGCATTTCCTCTGTCCTTCTCAATCACCAGGACATGAACTGCTCTACCATGGCTTTCCCATGAGCCAAATAACTTTATTCTTCAAGTTATTGCTTAGTTGAAAACCAACTAGCACAGCTTCATAGTCTTATATTTTCAAAGTTCCATGTCCCACTTCCCACTCAGCAACACTTAATACACTTCATGTTACCAATCTTTTCATTTTTGCCACATGACCAGTCAATTCTTCATTATTTATATCTCAAAAATGATTATTTAATCATTTTTGGTGATTACTTGAAGTTATACATATTTTCAAATGTATTGATCTGTTTGCATAGAGTTTTCTAACTTAGCATAGGGAACAACATCTTAGGATACAAACACATAAATCACAAAGTTAATAACTGCCAACATATATATTGGAGGAAACTTTGAAACTAATAGTTAAAGACATTAGAGTCATTTTGTTTACAAAGAAACAAATACTGAATGAAATGCCAGAGAAATATATTAGTTCATGTTTAAATAAAGGCAAACACTGAAGTCTTGTGTTGGGAGTCTATCAAATAAACAAAGAAGAGAGTTTAAAGATGAAGGAAAAATGGAACTGTTAGACTTTTACATTTTGACTGTCACATCAGCATCCTGTTGCTTTCAGACAGATTAGTAAAAATTTGGTTTTGAATAGTACAAATTTATGACTTCTTACAGTGGTCAATGGAGGCCTCAATAGGCTAATGTCAAAATGAAATAGGCAATGATTCTTTACCAAATTTCTAAAGGAAGATGGGAGCATTTGTTTCCAGCTCATTTGTATTGTTGACAGAAGTCAGTTACTAGTGGAGATCAGATTGATGTTACCTTTGTCTTACTGTTTATAAACTGAAGGCCACTTCTAACTTTTCAGAAAACAATATTTCTTCAAAGTCAGTGATGACAAACCTGACTTTATCTCCCATCATATTTCCCTAATCCATTCTCTGCTTCCCTCTTCCTCCCCCAGAACACATGTCCTTTGATTGGGCTATTGCATATCTATGTTGTCCTTTCTATTTTAGAGACAACCTCCATCACATGGCAATGTTAAGTCCTAATACCATGTAAGTAGCATATTAAGATGCTAAGGATAGGTAAATAATGGGATGCTAAGGATAGGCAGTGGATTGTTCTCCCTGCCACAATTAGCCTGATATATATGTGCATAGATATCCTCAAAGAATGATATCACCTTAAATTTTATTGGCTTTTGTCTTTAATTTCAAGGTTAAAAAAAAAAGAAAAGAAAAGAAAAGAAAAAACCTACCCTGAGCCAAAGTGTTAGAGGGCATTTTTAGAAAGTTCCCTGATTCAGCCAGTTGCCTCGTGGAGACTGAAGATTCTTTTTTATTCTACCTATCTAACTTACAGACATTGGACAATAACATGTCTTTCAGTGTAAAAACTAAGGGCCTATACAAACCGGCCCGCTTCAATCTCCAGCATTCTCTCTTACAACCTAGGTACCCCCATGTCTGCTGCTTATGGAACTTGTGAAGAGTTTGATGACACACACTAACCCATCACCTATCTCTCTGCTGTGGTAGGAGAGGAAGTGCAGATGGTTTGATTAGATGTACCATAGCTCATCACAACTCATCATACCAATGATATGAATGTAAGCTAGGTACATTTGTAGGTGTGTATAAATGCTTAAACATATTTTGCACATATGTTCACATGCAACAGATACAGAGATGAAATAAGTGAACTCATCCAAATAATTTAAAACACTAATTTT
>JADRCD010140664.1:0-14697 GCA_019843815.1 Montemys delectorum | reverse complement strand
ATAAAATAAAATAAAATAAAATAAAATAAAATAAAAGGTCCACATCAGCCTGACAAGACAGGACTGACAGGAGACAGGGCCTGCTCTAGGTCCAAGAGAAAATCAGAGTTCATTGACTTCAGCAGAGCAGTAGATGAAATACATTTTCCTGGAGCTAAAAATCTTTGTCAGACCTTTTCTCACACCAAGGCACATCAACTCCTTTTCATTTTTCTATCAGTGTCATCCCTGGACTTTTCTTTTTCTGTTGGGTTGTTAAGCTGAGTCTGTTCTCAGAACAATGGATGGATAGTCTGTGAGGATAAGTAACACTTTGAGAGTTTGCTAGAGAACATAGCAAAGCAGTAGCCAACATCAAACTAAGTGGAGAGAAACTTGAGGCAATTCCATTAAAATCAGGGACTAGACAAGGTTGCCCACTCTCTCCCTAACTATTCAGTATAGTACTTGAAGTTCTAGCTAGAGAAATTAGACAACAAAAGGAAGTCAAAGAGATACAAATTAGAAAGGGAGTAGTCAAAATATCACTATTTGCAAATGATATGATAGTCTACTTAAGTGACCCCAAAAATTCCACCAGAGAACTCCTAAACCTAATAAACAACTTCAGTAAAGTGGCTAAATATAAAATTAATTTAAACAAATCAGTAGTCTTCCTATACTCAAAGGATAAACAGGCTGAGAAAGAAATTAAGGAACAACCCCCTTCACAATAGTCACAAATAATATAAAATACCTTGGTGTGACTCTAACCAAGCAAGTGAAAGATCTGTATGGCAAGAACTTCAAGTTTCTGAAAAAAGAAATTGAAGAAGATGGAAAGATCTCCTATGTTCATCAATTGGCATGGTTAATATCAAATGGCCATCTTGCCAAAAGCAATCTATGAATTCAATGTAATCCCCATCAAAATTCCAACTCAATTCTTCATAGAGTTAGAAAAAGCAATTCTCAAATTAATTTGAAATAACAAAAATCCAGGATAGCAAAAACTATTCTCAAGAATAAAAGAACTTCTAGGGGAATCACCATCCCTGACCTCAAGCCTCATTACAGAGCAATAGTGATAAAAACTGCATGGTATTGGTACAGAGACAGGCAGGTAGATCAACTAAATAGAGTTGAAGACCCAAAAATGAACACACAAACCTATGGTCACTTGATCTTTGACAAAGGAGCTAAAACCATCCAGTCAAAAAAAGACATTTTCAACAAATGGTGCTTGTTCAAATGGAGGTCAGAATGTAGAAGAATGCACATCAATCCATTTTTATCTCCTTATACAAAGCTCAAGTCCATGTAGATCAAGGACCTCCACAAGAAACCAGATACACTGAAAGTAATAGAAGACAAAGTGTGGAAGACCCTCCAGCACATGAGCACAGGGAAAATTTCCTGAATAAAACACCAATGGCTTATGTTCTAAGATCAAGAATCGACAAATGGAACCTCATAAAATTACAAAGCTTCTGTAAGGCAAAGGACACTGTCAATAGAACAAAAAAGGCAACCAACAGACTGGGAAAGATCTTTACCAATCCCACATATGAGAGAGGGCTAATATCCAATATATACAAAGAACTCAAGAAGTTAGACTCCAGAGAATCACATAACCCTATTAAAAATGGGGTACAGAGCTAAACAAAGAATTCTCAACTGATGAATATCAAATAGCTGTGAAGCACCTAAAGAAATGTTCAAGATCCTTAGCCATCAGGGAAATGCAAATCAAAACAACCCTGAGATTCTACCTCATACCAGTCAGAATGGCTAAGATCAAAAACTCAGATGACAGCAGATGCTTGTGATGATGTGGAGAAAAAGGAACACTCCTCCACTGCTAGTGGGATTGTAGCTGGTAAAATCACTCTGGAAATCAGTCTGGCAGTTCCTCAGAAAACTGGACATAGTACTACCTGAGGACTCAGCTATTCAATTCCTGGTCATATACCCAAAAGATGCTCCAACATATAACAAGGACACATGCTCCACCATGTTCATAGCAGCCTTATCTATAATAGCCAGAAGATGGAAAGAACCCAGATGTCCTTCAACAGAGGAATGGATACAGAAAATTTAGTATATTTACACAATGTGGTATATTTACACACTACCCAACTATTAAAAATGATGAATTCATAAAATTCTTAGGCAAATGGATGGGACTAGAAAATATCATCCTGAGTGAGGTAACCCAATCACAAAAGAACACAAATGGTATGCACTCACTGATAAGTGGATATTAGCCCAAAAGCTTGGAATACCCAAGATACAATTCACAGACCACATGAAGCTCAAGAAGATGGAAGACCAAAGTGTGAGTGCATCACACCTTCTTAGAAAGGGGAACAAAATTCTCACAGGAACCAATATGGAGACAAAGTGTGGAGCAAAGACTGAAGGAAAGGCCATCCAAAGACTGCTCCACCTAGGGATCTATCCCATACACAGTCACCAAACCCAGACACTATTGTGGATGCCAAAAAGTGCATGCTGACAGGAGCCTAATATAACTGTCTCCTGAGAGGCTCTGCCAGAGTATGACAAATACAGATGCAGTTGCTTGCAGCCAACCATTGGACTGAGCACAGGGTCCCCAAGGTAGGAGTTAGAGAAAGGACTGAAGGAACTGAACAATAATATCAACCAACCAGACCCCCAGAGTTCCCAGAGACTAAACTACCAACCAAGGAGTACACATGAAGGGACTCATGGCTCCAGCTACATATATAGAGGATGGCCTTGTTGGACATCAATGCAAGGAGAAGCCCTTGGTTCAATGAAGGCTGCCCCAGCGTAGGGGAATTCGATGACAGGGAGGCAGGAGTGGGTGGGTGGGTGAATGGGGGAACACCCTCATAGAAGCAGGGGGAGTTGAGAAAGATTAGGGAATTTCGGGGGCGGAAAAGGTTAAATGTAAATAAAGAAAATAGCCAATAAAAAAGAAAGAAATTATTTTTTAAAAAAACACCCACAGGCATAAATTGAAGCCCTATTAGGTGGGACTGGCATTATAAAAAGTACCATTTGAAGCTAATTCAAATATTCCTGGCTTTGGTGGACATGAGTTATGTCTTGATTTCAATCCCAGTAACACAAAGTTCTAGAAGCCATAGCCTGACATCCCTGCTACTGTCCCAGCCTCATTGTCAACTATCGTTCCCATGCTGCATCAACTCTCAGCTAGTCCTTAAAGGTACACAGCTTTCCCTGCCTCCTGTCTATAACTCTTTAGCTTCAGGGTATCCACACATTTCTCTCCCACATGCTTCAAAACTCAGCTCAGAGAAATCTGGCTTCTGATCTCTCCACATGAAAAAGGCATCCCCCCTTCCTCGTGTCGGTCCAAGTCTTAGCTCTTCTCTTGGCTAAGTCTTCAGTGAGTGCTTGCTTCTAAGTCATTCCTTGTTATGAAGATGGCGTGACCTCCACAGGCTCATCGGTTTCAACATTTGGTCCCTACCTTGTGGGGAGGATGCTGAGGGTCCTAGCTAGGATGGACTTCTACTCAAGTTCTCTTTACTTTTCTCATCTGAGACAAGCTGCTCCCACAAGAACAGAATCCCTGCAGCCACCTCCCCCAACTGTGAAGGACAGTATTCCCTGACCTCTGAGCCCGAACAAACCTCCTGTGCTGAAGTTTGCTGCTATAAGGCACTCTGTCATAGCAACAAGAAAAATAACTGATCCACGTATACACTTTTATTTTATGAAATCTATTTTCTCCCATGTTATATTTGAATTTAAACCATAGGAAAGCAAGGATGATGGTAAATAGCTAATAAATACTTATAATAAGCAGAAGATTCTTTATATTGATATAAAAACTTGCAGACAAATGTTCCAAATAGCAGACAAGTGAAGTCATTTTTTTATGTTCTATGCCTCATTTGGCTTCTGGATTTGAATACTTAATGACCAGAAGACAAGAATTTTCCATTATCACAAGGTTTATTCCCTAAAAGAATGCTGCCCTTGAGACATACCTTCAGAAAGAACTCTATTCATCATGGTCCTAAGTCTAGAAACAAAATCTGCTGTAATTGCTTAGGAAAACTGAAATTATTAACAGCTGTAGACAACCCACTGAATCGTTGGCCAGGCTCAAAAATCAGACTTGGACTTTCAGTTCAGGCTTCTGAAATGATTTCAACACCATATGGAACTGATCAGCCAAGGAGATACTCAATATCCCTTCCCCAGGAACTATGGAGTTAGAGAAGCCATCATAGCTTCAAGGAGTCAGGACAAGGTCATAGCTTCAAGGAGTCAGGACAAGGAGTCAGGACTTTGTCATGGGCATAAAGCTGACAAATCAGGAGAGTCACCTGAATGTGCTAGATTTAGGATTTTATGCCCCTCCCTTGCCAGTAAAACAAAGGTGTCATATCATTCTATCTAACTCCATTTGGCATCTAAGACTTCCATACTTCTCTCTGTTTAGTAGATCCCAATTCACATTCAGAAATTTTGCTGCCAAGAGAAAGAAGATACATATATATATTAAATTACTCTGGGATGTCAGCACTGTTGGGGCGCTGATAAATCATAGCATTCAGGCTTCACAGAAATCCCATAATATAGTTGACATTTTGCCCCCAGAACAGAGGAAGAGGTAGAGGGTCAGAAAAGATATGATTCACTTACAGTCATTAGTGACATCATTGGTATTAGTCAGGTTTCTGGTCCTGTGGCAAAATACTTGGGGGAAAAAAAGAGAAAGGGAGGGAGGGAGGGAGGGAGGGAGGGAGAGAGAGAGAGAGAGAGAGAGAGAGAGAGAGAGAGAGAGAGAGAGAGAGAGAGAGAGTAACTTACCGATAGATTTATTTTGGCTCAGAATTCAAAGGTTCCATGACTGTGTTGCTCAAGTATCTCTGAGATTGTAAGAAGGCAGAATATTGTGGTGGAAAGACCTTGTGAATCAAAAACCAGGAATGGAGGGAGGGAAGGATGAAGGAAGAGGAAAAGGGAAGGAGAAATGGAGAAACAAAGACAGAGAGACAGAAATAGACAGGGACAGGGAATATGCATCCTTTCAGATCGTGCACTTGAGCGCACACACACACACACACACACACACACACACACACACACACACAGAGTGATCTAAGTCCTCCAGCTCAGCCCCATTTCCTGTTGTTCCCACCTTTTCACCATTAAATTAGGACCCAATGAATTTATGTAGATGAATCCAGAGTCCTCATCATCCAACCACCTTTCAAAAGCCTTAACTGTAAACAATGCTATATTAAGGACCAAGTTTCTAACACAAGAACTTTGGGGACATTTCAGATCCAAACCATAGCATCATCTAATGAAACATCTTTGGTCCTTCTTTCTAGGATTTTCTGGTATCTCCTTTTCAGTTAAATAACTCAAAGACTGTTGTTACATTCAGAGTTCAAGAAGTTGGAATAGAATCTCAAGAGTCATCCTCCAAATGTAAAGACAGAAAGGACTAAAAATTCAAATATCTTAAAGTGCCAAAAGTAGCTAGCTAACTTCTAGGGATATTTTAACTTGTGTTATAACACGTGACTTCCTGCCACTTAAAGGTGAAACAATGGTCTACTGAGGAATCTTTATGAGGCATGTAATACGTGACATCTGGCCAGATGCTTAATCTGCAGAATTTTATTTTTATCTCTCAGAATCTGACCTCTGTTTTAGAAATGAGGTAACCAGGGTTCAGTCACAGAGAGTTCCTTAAAGGTACATCAACATAATGCTACAGCATCCAGATGTACCTAGAGTTTGAGTAGTTAAGCCTAAAAGTAGGCAAGTCAAATGTGGACTTTGTATGGCTTTTGATATGTTTGAATTGAACACATTCTGCTCCATTCAAAGAAAAAAAAGAACGAAATAGAGAGGCATTGCTAAGAGAACAAGATAGTGATCTGGTCAAGGCAAGATGACCCAGCCAGCAAGCATTATCCACAAGTATGACTCATGGGAGATGAAGCAGGTTCTGCCTACCTTTATGGAATCACCAACTGCATCCCACGCCAGGTTAGAAATGAAGAACCACATAAGAGAGATTTATTAAGATACAATTTTATCTTGAACTTGTGTAGTTAGTAAAGTCCCTTGCCTCCTTGCTTTATTTCCTGGCTCTTGAATGCTAGAGGATGGGCAGGGGGTGAAACACACACACACACACACACACACACACACACACACACACACACACACACATTATTGCCACAGTGTCTCAAAGAGATCCATGCTGGGTAGACACACCTAGAATCATGAAGGTGACAGGTACACCTTTATGGTAGCAACAGTGACCTCATCGCTGTGACTTAATGAAGAGTGGTTCAAAACTATCAAGTGAAGCCAGAGACTTCTTTCTGCCAGTAAGGAGAATGTTGCCAAGTACAATTCTTGCCCTATTTTGGAATCAACAGACCTCACTTAGAGAAAGAACTGCTCACCTAAAATAAGCATGTGAGACAATGCCTAAACTTATTTGGACAGGCTGAATTCTTGGCAGAAGCTAATGCAAGAAAAAGACTGAAGGCAAGGAAGGATCTTGCTGATACCTGGTGGGAGCCACTGGATAGATTTTCCTCCAAGACATCTATGATGAGGAAATGCAGATGACAACTCACTCACTAGAAAAGAAGGCTCTCCGACAGCATCTGTTAATTCAACTGTGTCCAGTATGTTTACCTCACGGGGCAGGTGGTATGCTCACTTGAGCACCAAATGGTTATCAGGCATACTATGTCTGAACGTCATATGTTAGCTTTCTTCCTATCTAATATGCCTTTATGTTCCATAAAGTTCTGTTGTTAAGAATCTATCTTCCCACCCTTCCTTGCCCTCTCTTCCTTCCTGCCTGCCTTTCCGCCTTTCTCGGTCTCTTTTATTATTATTTTCCGTATTCAGTTTCCCTTTGAGCATCAAATAGACATTATTGAATGCCAACTTTGTTCCTGTGTTTGTTTTCCAGAACCAAGAGCTTAAGGTTCACCGTGTGAGAAATTCTGTGCCCGCCTCATAAACATGAATCAACATGGCATTTGAAGATTACCTTTGCAAAGGCAATGTCATTATATAAGCCTGTGCTGACCACCGCTTTCAGTGTTACTCCCTGTGGAGCATACAGAAGAAACATTCCATATGAGGGCTGCTGTCAAAAATCTTACTACTCTTTAGAGGAAATAATAATTTAGGAAGCTACCAGCAAACGACATAAGGCAGAGCTGAGTTGTATTTAACCTGTACATGTTAGCATTCAGAAATGAGTCGCTGGAAACAGGAGGGCTCATTAACCTTTTTCTAGAAGAGTCGAGCATCACTAGGATTTCAAATACAGACAGGGATCTTTCAAAAAGAAGACAAAAGGGTATATAGCCAGGAGGAGGGATGAAATTACCAAGACAACAGCAGAGAATGGGTTTACCTTCAACTTCCTTTCTTACATCTGTGCCTTTCTAGATTTGGTTTTAAAGAAAGAGTACTTTTCTATCTTTTACAGTATAACAAGTAGCATTTTATTAATTTCTGTTTATATCAAAGACCCATTTGTATGTATGTCCTTGACGTAGATCTTTTTTTTCTTTGATCCATTGTGTTCGAGTGAACATATTTGGCGGTTGCTACGGAGCCATCTAAACATGACCTTTGCCCTAACAGACAAATCTCACAGTTGGTTATTAAAGCAAAGTTCTGTCTTACACTCTTCACTGTGCTAGTGCTGCTGGCTGCAAGCAAGGAAGCTGTAGGCATGCTGGCTGAATGTTCCCATGACTCAACCTCCAGGTTCTTTGTGTGTTGAGCACGGGATCGGTGAGACACAGCATAGTAGTAATACACACACAGACTCATTAAAAAGAAAGAGAAAAGTATAGAAGCATTCCTGAACGGCGGTAGGCTTAAGTAAGCACAAGGCTTAAGAACTCTGTTTTGAGAGCCCAGGAACTTTTCATTATCAAAGGAGAGTTCTCTGAAGAGATGGACCTTCCTTACTCTGATGTCAGTGATGGATTTTTCTTAGTTGGAGGTTTGTTTAACTCTTAGGTTGCTCCAGGGCAGTTTGGAGGATGCTTTTACTTGGTTGCAAGGTCCTCGGGTTAAGCTTATGACACAATCACCCATGTCTGACCCTGTCTTCCCATCTCCTTTTGTGTTTATTTAACTAAAGCCTGATTCATTGTCATGAACTCCTTATGCCAAAAATGTACATGACACATATGCGCCTTCCTACAATACCATAATCTGCTGAGTAGCAATCAATTTCACGTGATTTAGTGGTTTCAATGGCAGCAGTTTGTGATATAATGCCACCAACCTCGGTAACATGACCAAGGCATGTGTAGGTTCTTTTTCTGCAATCTTAATTGCTAACGTAAACTTTCATGCCGCAGGGCACCCACACACAAGTTAAAGAGGCTTCAGCAGAGTTTATGAGGTTTCACAAGTGGGCTGAGGAAGAGTCTGTATTGACTGGATGCCAATGAACCCGACCAGCACAGGCAGGAAGCAACTGCTGGACCTGCTGGAGTTGGGGGGGTTCAGAATGAAGCTGCAGAGTTCACCTGTAGGATGGAAGAGGCTTGGGCCTAGAGCAGGAAACAGTGGGTCAGGCCTGGACAGGTGAACAAATGAAAGGGCAGGCTGTTGATTAGGCCACAGCAATAACAGGGGACCAAGACAAGCTAATGTTCCAGGGATAGTCTGGGAGTCCTTTGCCTGATGGTTGGTATGGGGCCACTGAGTCACTGTGTTGGTGTTCATCACTTTTTGAGGCCCAGATGATCATGTCAAATACATTTTGTGCCTTGCTGTCTCTGCTATAATTTTAACATGTCAGGAGTCCCCATGTTTCAATTTACTCCATTGACTTTGTTAGGGTCGCTCAGTTTCTACTCCTCGGAACGTCATGCATGGGCTGTGGTACACTCAGAGATGATGCAGGTTCTGGGTCAAATGGAGTCAGAAAGAAGCTACTTGTGAAAATGGGATCTCCTAGGGCAAGGCGCAACCTGAAAAATCCACCATTTTCTACAGTATGGACTATCTTAGAGTGAAGCATATAGCCTGATGACAACCAGACAGTGGCTCCTCTGGGGGTTCAAATACCCTGTACAAATCTTTCAGAGAAACGATGGCAAGTGCTGGATTAAATATTCATGGAAAAGGCCTGTAAAGGTCTTAGCAAGGAAAGGTACTTAATTGCCACAACTTTAAGTTTGAGTTTGATCTCTGGGAACTGAGTAGCAGAATGAAAAAACTAACTCCTGAAGGTTGTACTCAGACCTGCACATGTGCACTATGGCACATGCATAATTCTGCTATAATTATACACCATTTACTGTTATCCCTCTTGCTATGAAGAATCACTGTGTTCTCTCTGTCTCTCTCTGTCTCTGTCTCTGTCTCTCCATCTCTGTCTCTCCATCTCTGTCTCTGTCTCTCTCCTCTTCCTCTTCCTCTTCCTCCTCCTCTTCTTCCTCCTCCCCCTCCTGCACCACCATCACCTCCTCCTTCTAAAGCTTCAATCTATGAACTTGCCCTCTCTGGTCCATGACTTTCATGGTTCAAGTTTTTGAGACAAAAACCAAAAAGCCAAAGCTTTGGTGGCCTTTAAGTTTCCAGGACCCCAGAAATGCCCAATGGTTCTCAAAGATACTTCCTAGTATTCCCATATCAGTAGAACATTTACTATACAAATATGACTCATGATGTGTTATCGACTTTACAGGTACCTGGGAACCCATCATCTTCATAAAACTCTTCACTTTTACTTCAGATGGGCATTTTCTCTTGCCCTAACCAATTTTATCGAAGGCTAGTAAGTTTAACATCACACAAAATTGTCTCAGGTGATAGTAGACTCTTAGTGAAAGAGCTATGTGAGGTGGTTACTGCAGACAGTACAATTCAAGGGCGGGGATAATTGGAGCTTCGATGAGCCAAAGATCTAGGATCTCAAATTGAATTCATTTTAATCCCAAGTTTAATTGCTGGTAGTAAGATTTTTGAGCCAAGAACTCAACCTCACACAAGTCTTGATAGATTTATAGGGTAGAAATATTGGAAAAATCGCATGGGTTAACATGTATAGGGTATCTGGTGCTAGATTTAATGACAATCCTAGCAAATGGAAAATAGTAATACCTTTAAAAATATAGCCAAAGATTTCTTTTCAATAATTCCTTCATTTCCTTTATTTTCCACGGATCTTTCTATTTATACTTAAAATTGCCTATGTACTTCAAATTTCTCAGAGTATTTTATTCTGAAAAAATAAGCAGTACTCGAACCTATTCTCAGCACTCATTTTTACTGCTGAGATTGCAGAGTATTCATGTTATTTTCTTAATTATCAGTGAGCTAAAGACCCATAAATCAGGCAACAGAATTGGAGGCAGGTGTGGAGACTGCGTGACCTGCTATTGGTAATTATTCCATGGACTGAGTCCAAATGCTCATGGAATGATAAGAGTTAGATAGGCTGTTAAGTAGCTGGCTATTACGGAAATGCCTGTGCAGCTGTGATCTGGAATTAGTTCAGCATTCCAGGTCTTAAATATCATCAGAAAAGCATGAATATCTTGTGTAGATTAAGAAGGAGGATGTGAAGGAAATGGAGGATAAGAAGAGGCAAGTGTGTGGTTGACAGTTCCAAAGAAACAGAAGAAATGCACAAGAGTGGGAATGTAACTGTAATATAAGAGAGCAGAAGAAACTTTCAGAGGAAAACATTTAGAGAGAAAAGTAAACAGTGAATACATACATATATATGCAAAGGAAAGAGAGAGAGAGAGAGAGAGAGAGAGAGAGAGAGAACTTCATGCGTGTATGAGATATACTTGATCTGTGGGGCTATATAGTCTTGAGTAAGTATTTGGCTCTCTGTGCATCAGATTCTCATCTATGAAAGGAAGGTGATAGATTTTTACAGCCTCTTCATCATGGCTGTGATATGCATTAAAAGAATTAGAGCAGATAAAGTGCTACTAATACAAAATAAATGATAAATGTCAGTGAATCTGCTGCAGATGTCACTGAAGGGATAGTGCACGCTGGAGGACCCAATCAGAATATATTTTTACATATCTAAAGATTATCTATGTAAAATGACATATGAACATACTGTGAGCACACATGACTTTTTATAAATTTTTCTTTCTGTACATGACTCCAGCAATATCTTCCCTGCTATATTTCATTTCTAGCCCTTCATTACAAGGCTGGGAAAAACATCCTCATGTGTTTCAGGAAATGACAGGAGTACAACTTCAGGAAGATTCCATCACATCAATATTCAGGATGCAGTAAGCATGCAGGGAAGTGGGAGGAGCCAGATGGACTGCTTCCATCCAGAAATATGTAAGCTGATGCTAGTAACTCCGTTAGCAGTCATCCTCCGGGTATAAGGCTTGCGACTTGGTATCGGCCTTCTTAAATCAATGACACATAGTCTGCGACTTTGAGAACTTGGCAATATAGTTTGAAAGACAAAAATAAGTGATTGCTGAAAAATGTTCTGGGAATAAAAGCATGCTGAGCAGTAAGGCAATGCCACTGAAACAAAAAGACAGTTTCTCAATGAGGAAAGGTCTGAATTTAAATGCTGAATTTAAAATGAATGTAGGCATTATCTAAATGGAGATGCACTAACCAGAAAATGACAGGAACAACTTATTGTGTTCCACTTCAGAAGTTGTCAGTCTTCACAGCAGAATCAAAGAGAAACTTGTAGACAACAAGACAAAAAATCTTGACAGATTTCAATGTCATAGGATCTAGAAGACCAGCCAGGAGAATTTGAAGCACTGCAACTTTTCAGGAAGAAGTAGAACAAATACAGACCTAAGAACACAGTGACAGTTATTTGAGATGAATTGGAAGTTCCCCAACTGGTGGCAGAGAGGCCCATAGACAGGTTAAGTCAACAACCTAGGCCATGTTCTCTAAGGCCCTAGGTGAGGTGTGCTTCTGTGGGAGCAAAAGCGTTGAGGTTCCACACAAAGAAATGCTACACAGCTACATGTCTTTTGAGTGTGTGGAATTTCCAGATGGAAAGACTGTATGTAAGCTCTTACCATTGCTAAAGTAGGATATAGTCGGGAAGCATTTGAGCTAGCATCTCCAACATTCCTGACAATTTTCCTCTGTGACAACAACAACCAAAAACCATCATCACAAAGGTCAAAGTCCTATGCTGGGGAGAATAGGACAAAGCAAATGTTAGAGGCAGTGGTGGGAGACACAACGCGTTGTGGCTTGTCTTGAATAAGATTTTAGCTCCTTTCCCACAGCTCATTATCATAACAGAGACCTTTGGGGGATATGCTGTCCTGGGAGAAGATAGCTACAGAAACCCCAAATGGGTTGGTGGATAATCTGGGAATCTTACAAATAATCCATGAAGGGATGAAAAACAGCCTCCTTAATTTCAGCAGCAATGAACCCTGGGAGGCCACCACTCTCTGGTTCCCACGCTCTAGCTCACCAGTTTGCACATACCGTTGCCTTGACTGAACTCGTGGAGTGGGAACAAGGACCTTTCACCTACTGGCTTCCTCCCAGAGGAGAGGCAGGAACGTGAGGAGGACCATGGGCTTAATGCCCGTTCCCAGCTGTGGTCCTGGCTGTGTGTAATTCCTACAGGCAGCTCTGTTGTGTAACACACTTTACCTCAGTAGCAGGAAGTTCAAACCAGAGAGTTTAGGGTACCTTTCATCATTTTAATCTTTATTTTCTGTATCTGTCTATTTACTGCTCTGGGAATGGTACCAAACCTGGCAAGTTTAGAGAACAAAAAGGGACCAGAAAGGCAACACTTAGAGAGAAGCTGTCCTTGATATCTAATGCTTGCTTTCAAAATGCATTTTTGACAAGATTGGGGGAGGATTCCTCCTTGCCCCACCTCAGGCAAGACATTGGGAAACCACTGCAGCTGCTCAGTGCTCCAGCAAGGACATGCCCTGAAGAGGATGGGAGGTTAGCCTGCTGCTCTCTCATCAAAATCATCTTTTGATTCAGTCTCCATTTCTTCCCCATTCCTTCCTTGCTTTATTTGTCTTATCCTTTGACCTCTTCTCTCCATCTTTCACTTCTTCCTGTGACACTTCCTGTATTTCCTATGGCCTCTCTTTCCTCTTTCCCTCTCCCCTTTCTTCTTTCTTAGCTAGAATAATGAGGCATGTGAACTCTGGATGGGGAACGCTGGGCTTGACTCAAGCTCTACCATTTGTCATGGTATATGCTACTGGATAGATCTCAGAACTTTCCTGTATCCAAGTTTCCCCATCTGCAAAGGAAAGACACTAATATGATCTTACTCCAGGATTAAACAAGATCATGTAAAGCATTTAGCATCTACTTGCCCTGTAGAATTCATGACATGCATGTAGGGTGAGGCCATTAATTTTTAGGCTTTCTATGGAAACTTATCCTCACTCCAAGAATTATTCATCTTTCTCAGTCATAGAACAGCCTTTCCTAATGGCTTTCAGTTAGCTCTTTGCATGTACACTCTAAAATATTGTATTCGAAAGATAAAAGATTACCAAGCCATCTCATTCAATGAGATGAGAAACTTTGGTTTCCCATATCCTAACAAAAAGGACAAATTCAAGTAATTTTCTTTCTTGTGTTATTTCTATTTCTATGCACCATCTTAGGTGTAAAAGGAGCAAAACAATATGGACTAAAATAACAGGTAATTTAACGGATCATCTTGTGCTTAAGGACTTAAGCAGATACCTGGTTTAAATTCAGCCTCTAAATGGGAGGACCAGGCCTCCTCAGCAGATACACTACCAGATTTTGCAGCTGGCTGGTCACATCAGTTAGCTGATCCGACTAAGAATTTGCCACCCATGTGTTTAGCCTAGGTGTAGTATAAACTGGTTTTTCCCTTGATGGTCGTTCTTTTTTCTTTGTATCTTTTCTTTCTTCTTCCCCATTTCTCTTCTTTTATCCTTTGGTCATCTACTTAAAATTTAAATCTCTAAAATTGGCATCAGGCATATTCAGAATACAGCCCGAGGCACACTGGGGAGAATAAGGTCTAGCTTCTGTGTTTAGACTGTCATCAGGATGAATGAAGCATCTTTATCTCCACCTCAGAGCCTCTTTTCCCAGTCCCCAGGCTCTGTCACACACACACAGAGTAATAGCAACAGCATAGGGCCATGTTTAAAGACTAATCTTAGTACTGCTCTAAGTAGTAGTGCTGTGCTGGAATAGCCACGAATCCACACACTCTAACTACCAACGTGCTTCTCTCTTGTGCCTGTGCCTTCTGGAAGGTAGAGCCTGGGAAACTGCCAAGAAGGAGGAAGAAGCCATGGAGAATATACTTTGGCTCCTCTCTTGATTCGTAGGACTGACTGTAAGTGATACCTCAGGGCTTGTATATGAGAAGGAGAACAGAGGGGGGGATCTCGGTCTGTGTGTGGAGAGGTGGGGATGCAAACGTTGTATATAAATATGAGAAATTTGGGTTTCTCCATGTATTTTCCTAAGTATAGGATCCAAGGTTTCTGCCAGATTTTAAAAAGCATCAATACTTGAAAAAAAAAAAAAGTCTGCAATCACCTATGCCTACTGTCCTACAGGCACAACCTTTAAACCAGGAAAACAACCAACCAACCAACCAACCAACCAACCAATCAACCAACCAACCAACCAACCAACCAACAAACCAACAAACCAACCAACCAACCAACCAACCAA
>JADRCD010140656.1:0-11843 GCA_019843815.1 Montemys delectorum | reverse complement strand
TAAGCTCAATAAATATTTTCTCCCCTAAGTTTATTTGTGTCAATGTTTTATCACAGCAACAGAAAATAACTAAGTATATGTTCTTAAACACATTCCGAAGAAAAGTGAAGTGTGATTTTCAATCAGCACTTTTACTAATAAAAATTTTAGCTGTGCCGGGCGATGGTGGTGCACGCCTTTAATCCCAGCACTTGGGAGGCAGAGGCAGGCGGATTTCTGACTTCAAGGCCAGCCTGGTCAACAGAGTGAGTTCCAGGACAGCCAGGGCTTACAGAGAAACCCTGTCTTGAAAAACAAACAAACAAACAAACAAACAAACAAAAAACCAAAAAACAAAACTTTAGCTGTTCAGAAGTATATATTCAAACAAACCCCCACACAAGAATTTGTGAAGAAAGTGGAAATATGATATCATGGCTTTAGATAGAAAAAAATGCCCAGAATAGGTTGAATGTAAATCTCCCCATGTATCTTTAGTAGGCAGAGACAGATAAAAGGAAACTTTACTACTGAAACCTTAGTGGTCACTTAATATTACCACTACCCCCTGCAGTTTGTCATGAAATCAAGCCTGGAAGACAAGCAACAACTAAACTACTTAACGTGTAAACGAATTAAAACAAACTATCACTAATTTCACTTGTTAGAATTAGGGGTATTACTTTCTTAATTCCAAGCCTTTGCCCTATTTCCCAAAATTCAATCATAGACTCCATGTAATCAATACTTCATGGAAAAGTGCTACATGTTGAGCTATCTGCAATCTGAAGGCTGCTTCAGAAGATCATGGGAACTTTGGGAGTAGTATATGAAGCCCATAGGAAAGTGGACTTGAGCCAGTAAATTAAAATCTCAGCCTGCACTAGAAAGCTGTATGATTTCTGTCATATGACAGCTAGCAGGTCTGTCATTCTAACATCAGTACAGTGGAATCATAGTGACGTTTATTGTACAGCATTGTGAGAATTAAATGACTTGCAGCATTAGAATAGCTTTGCTCAGTGCCTGACTGGCTTCACTATGCTGGCTAATTCTTTGTCCAGAAGTGGGAGGTAATACGAACTCTGAGCTCATCAGGTTTATGGGTTATTGAATCTGTTCTACAGTTATCTGGTTGTGAGACTCAAGTTGGGTTAAAGGGCTTTTAAATATCAAAGTTTTCCTTGTGTGAAATAAATGCAGTCATACTTTTCTTCTCTAGATAAGGATTGAACATGATTTTTGTGAAGTGTTTAATAACCAGGCTAAAGTAGAAACTATGAATCACAGTAGTTAGCATTGTTATCATTTTTAACATAACTCTTTATTGATTCTTTGGGAATTTCACATCATGTAATCCAGTCCCAGTTATTTCCTAGTCCTTTCATGTCTGTCCTCCACCTTTATAACTTCCCCTCAAACAGACATAAAAATCACTAAAACTATAAATTTTAAAAATTCAAAAAGAATCTCACTGAAGTGTGATGGAGAGGTGGTAAAGGAGGAGGAGGGAGATGGCCCCCACAAGAGATGAGACAGCTGTGATTGGTATGAGAAAACACTGCAGTTAATAGGGGACTAGATCAATGCTATCATTATTTATAGCAAATCGATCTTCTGTCAGCTAGGACTCCAAGTTCTTATGGTTGCTTTCCACCTTAAATTGTACAATACAATTGCTCACAAAATTACAGCTGATGACCATGCATAGTTATATGGAAGCAGAGAAAAACTAGGCCATTCAGTATGTGAACCATTTAGTTCTCCACAGGAACATTTCCCAGATCTCTGTGCACTAATGATGTTGAGATGTTTTCTTTTTCTGGCTGATGGCCTGTGATGCTTCATGTTGGAGGCCTCATCAACAGTCTCTCATTCCTTAGAAAGAACACTACAATCGAAGAGAGTGAATGAAATTTTTTTCATGTCAACAAATTCAAACATTCAGGCAAACTCTGCAGCAACACATCATAGCAATGTATTTATTGTTAACAGAATGGGGTCAGAGCTATCATTCTTCTAAAAATTAACTTTGTTCCTTTGCTCATGGCTTTTGAAATTTAAGGGTCTTTTCTCCAAAAAATTGACAGACAAAAGCCATGAATTCATGTTTTCTTTTCTAATTGCCCACTGGGACTTGCTGGGACACAGATTAGTTATTTGCTCCCAATTCTGACATAATTTGAGATATTAAAACATCAAAGGATAATGTGACGATTGAAAGATTTCTGGTCACAAGGAATTTGTCTGTTTGAAGCCTAATATTGAGGCAGTTTTAATACAAGAATAATGAACGCTTTCACAGGGATATGTGTTCCATGAGATTTCTGGCTGTGAGCTTTGATTAGACAGCAAGAGAAGAGGATTTCATTAGCAGCTCACCAGAGACTCTGCTGTTCAAAATGAAATAAGATATGGCTAAATGTGATTTCCCTGATTTGTGGTTTGTTTTGTTTCTACTTTCAATCCTCTGGTAACAGACTTGATGAGGTCATGGAGGTTAGAGGCTTATGTCATGGAAGTTTACATCATCAGATTCTCCTCTTGTCACTGTCTCTGGCCCTGGAATTGCTCATCAGTCCTCCCTTGATTTATAATCTCATAGCATTCTAAAAAGTGTTCTTCCTTTGCCTCCCTGAGTAGGTCAAAGGACAATCCCTGTGAAGGCCCAGTAAGACTGAATTCTTGATCATTCTCAAAGTTTTACCAGTTCTAATTAAAACAGTATCATTTCTCTTTGCTTTTCCATACAGAAATCGTTCAAACCATTACTTCAGAAATACATGTGGAAAATCATCAAGAAGTGAAAGTAATGTCTATGTCACCAGGCACACAGAAGTTTCATGTTACATGACATGAAATGTCATAGCTGCCATGGCCAGTCTTTAAAGAAAGATGGGCTGTGGACTCACAGATGTTTTGTTTATATAAAGTGTGTTTCCTTGATTAGTATGATTTATAGATATATGAATAATAGGTTTATTGTATTGACAAAGTGTTTCAAAGTACCTTTGCCTGCAGAATATTCTTTCTGGTTTATGACAACCACATTCTGAGTTCTTTTTATTTTTTTATCAAGGACCTTTGCAGTCAAAAATTGGCATCAAAGACAGTAATGTTTGATTTTTGTAATGATGTCTATCTTTAAAGTTTGAGAAAAATTTGCTTGATGATGGTGATAAATTTCATGGTTCTACATTGGTGCAAAGGATGGGAAGAGCCTATCTGCCCAGATTTAGGAAACATCTCCACTAACCAATGAAGGGAATATTACTGTTAGTGTTGAGTGGAAAAGCAAAGACTAAAAGAGACAGACTCACTCAGAAAATTATACTTTCCAATTACTTACTAGAAGTATCATTAGCTGTATCCAGAACTGCTGGAAATAGGGTTTATCCCATGCCCATAGTGTACCAGACACAATACTTAACATTTCAGCTGTGTTTACCATCCAGCAAACATCAAGGTTTCCTGTGTCTTGTTATGTACATACATCTTTACTTTCCTCTTTTCTCCCTCCCTTCCTACTTCTCTCCACTTCTTTCCTTCATCCCTTCTTTCCTCTCCTCTCTCTTTCTCCCTTCCTTTCTAACTTTCTGGCAGTAGTATAGTGGAAGATTTACTATTTCCTTACTTGATAAATACAACTTCTTATCTAATAGAAATGAGTAAATTCCAACATTCTAAACAATGAGCATGGTACATCTTTACTTGTTTACATCTTTACTTGTTTACATGGTACTTGTTTACATATTTAATAGCTATAAGCAAAATGCTACATTAGAACTCAGGAAGATTCTGCATATAAATGCCCATTTCTTAGTTAAACCAATATATTAATAATGATTTTACATTTTTGTTTTTCTTTAAGTGAATTATTATTCTAATTTCAAACCTTAATTGTATGTAACACACACCACTGATTTTTATCTTGTTTTTGGTGGTCTGACTAAATTCATCAGTAATTTTTAGATACATTCTTGAGGGTTGTGAAAATGTGTAACACATTGTGTGCCAAATGGGGACTGTTGTATTTCTTATCCTGAGATTGCAATGCATTCTACTGTCTTGTATCATTTTAATAGTTAACAACTAGGGCTCCCCCAAAGACATTGACACATATTCAATTTGGGGGTCTGCAGCAACTTGACAATAGCCATTTGGCAGTTGGTAGATCAGGAAACCTGCTTAACTCCCACAGGAAGAAGAGGAGGCTTCCACAGCATGACAAGATCCAGATCAAAGCATGGATAAGCTGTCTGACTCACTGCAGCATCTTCAACACTTACCGCTCTGATCACGTGATGATGAAGAAAGAGCAAGAACATACATTCTTGTGTTCATTCTTCAGAGAGAAATTGTTCAACTGTGCAGTAAACACATTCTGCTGTACACATTTTAAAGCATCCTTTCTTATCTTCTCAAAGATCTTTATTCTAAAATATTTTAGTATGAATTAATCATAGAAAATAATGGATTTCATTGTAACATTTTAATTTGTGTACATACATATTTTCATTAAGTTCACTCTGCTTAAACATTTTTTTCTTCTCACTACCCTCATCTTCTTCCTTTTCTCTAATGTCCTTTTTTAATTTCTTTTTTTTCTTTTAGACTTCATGTTTCATAATTTGCTTTTTTGAGTTGGGTTTATTTCACATAATGATTTCCAGTTAGTTCACTTTTCCTACAAATGGGACAATTGAACTCTTTATGGCTAAATAATATTCTAATACTCATGCATATATACACATATGTACGTATATTATATATGTATTGTATATATATATATATACATGTATGCATATATATGTGAGCAAACTGTCATAATAAATATGTATACATATACCTTGAATGCATGACAATGTATACTCCCTTAATTTTGTGTCTAAAAGTGATCATAAGACTGTATGATAATATTCTTTCTATGTTTCCAACCACTGCCTCTCTCTTACTCTTGCTTCTTTTCCTCCATCCCCGTTTCCTCCTTTTCATCATTCTTTGCTCCTTATCTCTGAGTAGTAAAAGTAAAAATTTATTGGAGGAAAAAATAAAATTATACCAGCAGAGAAAAGAACTGTGTGGTGTTTCTATTTTCAACATTTGATGATTGCTTTCTCATGGACAAATTATAACATTATGTCAAGGTGATTTGAAAGCAGACACTGAAAATGTACTAGTTTGTGATTTATTAAAGCAAATATTAACATACTTCTAGCCCTGCTATAAAATGCACATATGTATGCAAGCTTAATTGTGATAAGTAGAAAAATTTTGTTCATGATACTTAATAGTGAGTTTAAATAGAAATAACCTCAGAGAATGTCAACAAGTGTCTTCCTCCTACACAAGCTTAATGCTTATTTGCCACAGCCTGGGAGCCTATTGAGTTATCAGCTCTCTTTTAACATTGTGCAGTTATTCTATCTAGCATAAGAACAATTGGCATTGAGAATGACAGGTCTAGAGGCAGATTCACATAACTTTTGTTTCTACCCTGACAATAACCATTTCTTTTAAACAACCATTACCCCCATGTACTCCAAGTTGTAGAATCTAACCAATTTTTAAGCAGGTGTATTTTCTTAATTGGGATTAAAGAGTGAAGATACTTTGAAATAGTACAACTTAACAAAAGAAATGTAGATGCAGAAAACTCAAGGATACATTTCCTAGCTCTGAGATTCATTCTCTAAGACTTTCATTCACTTATTTTTAATTATTTTTTTCAAGGTCTCACTATGTATCTTTTGTTGGTGTGAACTTTAAGGCCCAAGTTGGCCTTGGCCCTGTGGCAGTCCTCCTACCTTATCTTTCCAAAAACTGGCATTACTGAAATGTGCCACTGCTTCAACCATTCTTTTAGTTTATTAATTTGAAAAAGAACAAGTCCTGAACCTTAGCACAGTAAACTATCCCTTAGAGTATTAAAGTAGGCAGCAAATTTAGTGTCATTTAGATCTTGGTTTATTGTCTGCCTGACACCTTCCTGCTGTTCTATTCCACAGGTATGTAAATGTTGCTCTAGCAGGGATTTTATAATTTAATCAGAAGCATAAACACATCTCTTATGATCATTGACTCTGTTATTTAACCTCAGTTGGATTTTCAGGATTCTATGTCTAACCTTGGAGAATACAGTATACCAATATCGCATTAGCAAAGGAAGGATTGAGGAACAGAGATTCCTAGCATTTAAAAGACAATAATGGATCTCCACATACACTGGGAGGAACCCTGCTGTGTTTTGTTTTCCAAAAACACTTTTTCTTGACAACTATTCTAACATTCCCTTCTGGGAAGGCAGTTGTTGAATATTTATAATCCCAATTCCTAGTTTCTACCCCACTTTTGACCATTTAATTCCTGGATAAAAGGCACACACAGTCTTTATATTTATAATAAGCCTTAATCAGCACAAGTCTAATTTTTATACATAACCCCAAGTTATTACTTCCTATGCTTCATCTGACCTATTTTTAACTCTAATTGGCCAGACCCTCAACAGCATGCTGAATGTCAGCCCAGGAACTCCAAATCCTGCTTATGTGTCTTCTGACCAACTATTGGCTGTTAGCAACTTTAACCAATTGGCTGTTAACTATTTAAACAATAGTTTTAAGTCAAGGAGCAATGTCATATTGTATGCTTGGATTCTCTCATTCCAAGGAGCAACCAGGCCTTGGTGACCATATTTATCATACTACATATCAAAAGAACAAACCTCAACAAAAGGTAGGATTCATTTGGTTCGTTCATGTTTATAGATTTGAAAGAGCTAAAGTTTTACAAGTCACTTGATTCCTCAATGTCTAATTTTAAATGGTAATTTTGTCTTCAATTGTTAATCTTAACCACAATGCTTTATAACCCTCCCTGATTATAACCCTCCCTGCAGTCCTCTTCTCTACTCTGACTTTCTATTATATCAATATTGATAAGGAGGCTGTCTCATCTTACTGCCTTCTTCCTCGCTAGTCTCCAACACCTTAGGCTGTATCACAGATTGGAGTATTCGAGTCATTAGAGGCAGCTACTCTACAATTGACCCTATCAATCTTAGGTATGTGTAGGAGACAGCATAAAAATTTCTGTCTAAGCAGGAGAGGGTAAGGTGGTGAGTGGGGGGGGGCAGGGGTTTGTTTTTGTTTTTCTATTTTATTTTATTATCTTTTATTTTTTTTGGTGGGGAAACTGGGAAAGGAGATATTGTATGACAAGTAAATAAAGAAAACATCTAACAAAAAAATGAAAGAAACAAACAAAGAAAGAAACAAAGAATTTCTGTCTGGGAAATATTTAGAGTTCTGTTATTCTGTGTGTTCCCAGGTGATAAGTTTCTGAACTAGTGAAGCAGAACTAGGGAAATGCATCACTGTGGCATGAATAACAAAGCTGTCCACAGTTCACTAAGAATCTGAAAGTAGATTAAATTTATAACCTGCCTATAGATATCTAAACACACACACACACACACACACAGAGAGGGGGGGGGGAAGGGAAGAAATAGAACATACAAGTGTTTCAGTGGGAGAAGAAGATGTAAGAAAAAGGAGAACTGGGAGTGAAATGACAAACATTCGTTTTAGAAAAGCATGCACAGTTAGTAAAAGCAGGCTAGGTCTGGCTAATAGTGCATGACTATCTTATTTGTGAGGATCCGCTACAAGAATATACCAATGGAATGCATATGTTATTATATGTAGGCACACTGCAGCTGTCTTCAGACACACCCGAAGAGGGCGTCAGATCTCATTACGGATGGTTGTGAGCCACCATGTGGTTGCTGGGATTTGAACTCAGGACCTTTGGAAGAGCAGTCAGTGCTCTTACCTGCTGAGCCATCTCTCCAGGCCCAGGAATGCATATTTTATAGAACAAATGTTATTAAATAGATTCATACAATAGAGGCTGAGTGAGCCAACAAGGTCTATCTTGCATGATTGAAATGCTTATAAGTAGTTTGCTCATGAAGATGAAGGACTCAATGGTTCCAATCTAGTGCTGAAAGCCTGAAGACCCCTGGAGAGATTCTGGTATGGATTATATGTTGGAAGGTGGGAAAAACTGGATTTGGATGTCTACTGCAGCAATAGATGTACCCAATTCAGGAAAAAGCAAGGCAGACAGGTTCACACTAAATTTTCCTTGGCCCTCTTACTTACCTGTGGTCTCATTGGTACAGAACAGAGTTCTCCATGCTAATATGGTACCTGGAGGCCCCGAGGGCTTAGCCAATAAGCTTCCCTTCCCAGACATTTCTCCCTGCAAAAGGTATTTCATCTCGGGTCCACTCTGAGAAGTGGGTATGGTACAGGTACAGTATGCATCCATTCCTCACTGTGAACAGTCAGTAAATAGTTTAGAACCATGGTTTGTCTCTTTCATCAAGCTCCACCATAGAGAACCATAGAAAGGGCATTTACCTATAGAGCTACAGGGTAATTCTCCCATAAAGGCCTCTCTGCGTTCCTATCTACAACCACCACAAAACTAAGGACAATCACCGCCGAGACAAGCCAGAGCTTCTCTTTTCCTCATCCCAGGCTAGACACTATTCCCACTGCCCCTAGACCTTTACTACACCCCACTCCATTCTCTGACTCTGTGTTCTGCCTCCTGAGTAGCACAGAATGTGGACCCATACTTCAGTCACTTAATCATCTCTGGAAATACTCTCCCAGGCACTGCTAGAGAGGAGCAGTCTATAGATTCTAAATCTTGTCAAGTTGATAATTAAGACCAATCATCAGAACTATGTTACTGTGCTTGTTATACCTTAAACTATTATCTAATAAGTAAGGAATATGTTTCTTGTACTTAAATATTAATAAATATAATAATTTATTATAAACAGTAGGGTGATTTATGTAATCTCATCTATGTTTTCACTGCATCACTTCCTCTTGTGCTTAGTTTTTGTTCACTATGGCCCTAAGCCAGGTTAATTTGTTCTGGTACTTGTGAATAAAGTACCAGAGAGTTTGGATGGGTGGTAAGCTGTGGTATCTGTATTTATGTCGATACACTTAAAATGTTTTACAATGACAAAAATGCCAATTGATGTGTGTGTGTGTGTATGTGTGTGTGTGTGTGTGTGTGTGTGTGTGTGTGTGTGTGTGTGTCTGTGTTTTTCTGGAATAAACACTTAGGTCAAACTGTCATGATATGTATGATATATATAAAATTTAATAAAAGTCTTCTATGACAAATCCTTCTTAAATTCTGAAACCAAAACAAAACAAAACAGAAGAGTCAGATTCATCCTTAGCCAGTATTACTCTATATCCTAACAAGATAAAAACACAACAAAAATTGGAACTGATGAACATAGATGTAAAAATACTTAATAAAATACTAGAAAACTGAGTACAAGCACATATCAAGGTGCTCTATCTACTATAAGAAAGATATACACATTGAAAAAGAGAAATCAAATTGTCCCCATTTGCAAACAATATAATATGGTACACAGAGATTAAAGTATCACATGAGGAACTTTCTTGAAACAATCAACAAGAAATAATCAGTAAATTTGCAGGAAGAAAAAAATCAACATACAAATACCAGTAGCCTTTTTACATAAATACATGGAGAAAGAGATCATGGTCAAAATCCCATTTATAACAGAATCAAAGATGATACAGTAGCTTGGAGTAAATTAACTAGGGAGTTGCAAGACTTCTAAGATGAAAAATTTAAATCTCTGAAGAAAATAGATAGCGAAAGACACCAGAAAATGGAAAGACATCTCATGTTCATGAATTAAAACCATTTACAGAATTAACTCAATCCTGATCAAAATATCTACAACATTCTTCAAAAGAAAAATAGAAAAGAAATCATATGGAACCAGAAAAGATCCTGGACATCTAAAACAGTTCTGAACAAAAAGAATAATACTGGAGGTACTGCTGTTTCAGACTGCAAGATAAATCACATAGCTATAGTAATAAAACCACTATTGCTCTCACACAGAAACACACATGTAGACTGACTGAATAAAATATAAGACTCAAACATGAGAACTCATAGCCACAATCACTTGAAAGAACAGATACTATATTTAACAAATGGTGCTGGCAGCTGACTGAGACTGATGCAGATACAGCCAAGCATTGGACTGAGGTCGGGACCCCTATGGAAGAATGAGGGGGAAGGATTGAAGAAACTGAAGGGGATGGTTGATGTCAACCCCATAAAAAGACCAACAGTGTCAACTAACCTAGACCCCTGGGAGTTTCTAGAGACTAAGCCACCAACCAAGGAGCATACACAGTCTGGTCAAGCCCCCAGTCCCTCTACACTCATACACATGTAGCAGAGGGAGGGCTGCCTTGCCTGGCTTCAGTTGAAGAGGAAGTGCTTAATCCTGTTGAGACTTGGTATCCTAGGTAGGGGGCATGTAGTGGGGGCACCCTCTCAGAGGCAAAGGGGAAAAGGATGGGGGAAGAACTCTGCAAAGGGGGATCGAGAGGGGGCAACATATGGGATGTAAATAAATAAAATAATTAATAATAAAAACAAACAAATGGTGCTGGGAAAACTGCATGTACATGTGTAGAAGAAAGAAATTAAAGCTGTATATATCATACTGTATAAAAATTAAATCTAAATAGATCAAAAACCCCAATTTGAAAGCTAAAATACTGAAATTGCTAGAAGATACAAGCAGTACCCTACATGATATGGATTTAGGGAAGAACTTTTTGACTAGGACTCCTTTTGCCCAAGAATTAAGGCCAGCAATTGACAGGTGGAACGTCATGAAACTGATTAGCCTTTGCAGAGTTAAAGAAACAATTAATCCCGGGAAGAAAAAGCCTACCAAATGGAAGGAAGTCTTCAACAGCTATACATGTGACAGTGGATTACTATCCAGAATATATGGAAAAGTCAGATACTGACAAGTTAAGGAGAAAAATGACCCAGTGAGAACATCAGCTTTTGATATAAACAGTTGTTTATAAAAGAAATAAAATGGATAAGAATTAGTTCAAAAAGTGTTCATTATCCTGAGCAACTAGGAAAATACCAATTAAAAGAACAACTTGAGATTGTTTTATCCAGTCAGAATGGCAAAATTCAATAAAACAACCCTTAACAAATGCTGGTGAGGTTGTGGGTAAAGATGGACTCTCACTCACAATTTGTGGGAATGAATTTGTTGCAGCCACTCTGAAAATTAGTATGGACAACCCCCAAAAACCAAAACCTTAAATCTATCTTATGACTCAGTTATACCATACATATGTGCATATACCTATATATGGAATGGACCTACCATCTTATTCCACAGACACTTGCTCAGTCATAATTTTCACCACCTTATTCAAAATAGCCAAGGAGTGGAAACAACCTAAATACTCTTCAACAAATGAATGGATAAAGAAAATATGCATATACTCAAGGGCATCCTCAACTGTAAAGAAAACAGAAGTTATGAAATCTGAAAGTAAATAGATATAGAAAAGAGTATATTGAGTGAGGTAACCCAGACCTACAAAGACAAACATCCCATGCTTATGGCCATCTGTGTTTCCTAGCTTCAAATATTCAGATGAGAGTATATAACATTAAGTGGAGAAACCAGAAACATATGAAGGGACATAGGCTTCAGGAGGTAGGGGGTTGACTTAAGAGGGGAATAACAAGATACAGGTTATATGAAATGGGAAATGGAAACACATGTAGGGGGTCCAACTCAGATGGTGAGAAGGAGGTAAATACAGATGAGGGAAGAGGAACAAATAAAACCAGGACACAGTTATTTGATAAATCTCCAACTTACACTACCTAGGATTATATACAGCATGCATAACTATGCACACACACACACACACACACACACACACACACACACA
>JADRCD010140647.1:0-20180 GCA_019843815.1 Montemys delectorum | reverse complement strand
TAATTTTTTAAATTTGGACAGTCAGGGCCATTCAGCTGCTGACCGTCATTGTTTAGAGCCTAATAGGCCAAAGGAGATGGTCAAGTGGAAGAATGTCTTGACTGGCCAAATTTAAAAAATTAAGAGTAAAGAGTGCTATAGAGACGGTTACTCGTGGCACTGAGGGTCGAGCCTCCTTGACTCCCCCTTTTTGTTTTATTAGATAAGATTTCAGCGTGCGATGAGCCCGTTCTATGATGCCTTGTCCTTGAGGATTGTATGGAAGGCCCGTCAAGTGAGTCACCTCCATTTGGTGACAAAATTGTCCAAACTTTTGAGAAGTATAAGCTGGTCCATTGTCAGTTTTAAGGATTTTAGGCTTTCCCCAGGCACCCCAGGCCTCAAGGCAATGTTGGATAACATGTGCTGCCTTTTCTCCCGATAAGGGGGAGGCAAAAATGATTCCAGAACAGGTGTCAATAGAAACATGTAAATACTGGAGTTTCCCAAAGGATGAAATATGAGTAATATCCATTTGCCAAATCTGCAATGGCCGAATTCCTCGTGGATTAATGCCCACATGAGGCACGGGTAAAAATTGACAGCAATTTTGACATTGAGTAACTATATCTCTAGCTTATTTTCTAGTTATATCAAATCGACGACGTAACATCTCTGCTGTCACATGAAATTTTTTATGAAATTCTTTGGCCAGATCCAATTTTGAGGATAGGGCAATAGCAACCAACTTTGTGGCTCAATCTGCCAAGTCATTTCCCTGAGACATCGGACCTGGTAGACCAGAGTGAGCCCTAATATGTGTAATAAAAACAGGATATCTTCTATTGGCCAAGGTAAATTGAATCTTTTGGAAAACTTCTACAAGCCTACTAGAGGGCCTAATCAATCCATCAACTTCCAAGACTTTAACTGCATTTACCACATAAAGGGAATCAGATACAATATTTAAGGGGCCTGGAAAGGTTTCTAAGACTTCCAGTACCACCAAGCACTCCACAATTTGAGGTGAAACTTCATTATATTGTTTAGATGTAACTTTATTATCAACCACATAAGTGCCTACTCCTGTTTTTGACCCATCTGTATACGCCACTATCCCGTCGGGGAGCAGTTCTTGAGATAAGATACGTGGGAAGATGACAGCCTGACTCAAGGCAAATTGTAAAATAGGATGTCTAGGATAATGATTATCTATTTGGCCATTGAAAGAGGTGACTAACACCACCCAAACATCAGAGGTAGCAGTTAATATTTGAACCTGATGTGCAGTGTAAGGTACTATCAGAACCTTAGGCTCCCTTTCAAAATGGGTAATAGCTGCTTTTAACCCACAAAGGGCAAGCTGAGCAACTGCATCTGGATACCATTCAATAATCTTTGCAGGGGATGCATTAGGATGGATCCATAGTAGGGGCCCGTCCTGCCATAGCACGGCAGTTGGTAAATGTCTGGTCTTAACGACACACAAATTAAAGGTTTTGGTCTCATCAATGCGTTTTAGCTGGGCCTCCTGCAAGGTATCCTCTACCATTCGCAGGGCACGGCTTGCAGCTGGTGTCAGTGCCCTTGGCGAGGAAATGTGAAAATCTCCCTCCAAAATGTCAAACAAAGGTTTCAATTCAGCAGAGGGGATTTTCAAAAATGGCCTCAACCAATTTATATCACCTAATAATTTTTGAAAATCATTTAAAGTATGTAAATGATCTCTGCGAATTTCTAATTTTTGAGGAACTATTTTCTCAGGATAAATAACTGTCCCTAAAAAGGAGCTGATCTCTGAAATCTGAACCTTCTCTGTGGCAATATGCAGACCCCACTATTCTAATGTAGCAATTAATAAAAGGTACAAGTTCTGCAAAACAGTCAACTCTTTATGGCACATAAGTATATCATCCATGTAAAGAATCAAAAGCAGGGAAGGAAATTGCTTCCTAACAGGTTCAAGGGCCATTTGTACATACAGTTGACACATCGTGGGACTATTGGCCATGCCTTGTGGTAAAACTTTCCAATGATATCTCTTATCGGGTTCAAGATGATTAATAGCAGGTAATGTAAACGCAAATCTCTGTCTGTCTCGTGGGTGCAGGGGAATGGAGAAGAAGCAATCTTTAATATCTACAATTATCATCCTCCATTGTCTGGGTAAGGCAGAAAGCAAGGGTAAGCCTCTTTGCACTGAACCAAACAGTTGCATCTGCGCATTGATGGCTCTTAAATCATAGTGAAGTCTCCATTTTCCTGATTTCTTTTTTATAACAAAAATAGGCGTATTCCAAGGGGAAGTAGGTTCTAAATGGCCATTTTTAACTTGCTCTTCAATTAATTTGGTAGCTGCTTCCAATTTCTCAGAGGATAAAGGCCATCGAGGAACCCACACGGCTTCCTCTGTAAGCCAGGGTATGGGCATAGAGCCCTCAATGGCAACTAGGGAAAACCCAGACCCTGTCTTCCTGTATTACTTTCTTGGGGAACTGGGTTTAGCCTTCCTTGTTCTTTTCTACCAAAGCCTTTTCCTTCCTTATATCCCATCTTTTTTATAATTTCTATGGCTTGTTGTGAATACTCATTAGTCAATGTCAGTCCTAAGTCTTGCAAAATGTCTCTTCCCCAGAGATTAACAGGGAGAGGAAGCACATAAGGTATAAAACTTCCTGTCTGACCTTCTGATGTCTGCCAAATCAAGGAGCATGAACTGACTGCATGGCTGGCCTCATAACCCAGCCCCTGTAAGGAATGGGATGATTGCATAACAGGCCATGCCTTAGGCCACCAGTTAGAGGAAATAATACTTTTGTCAGCTCCTGTATCTAAAATTCCTGTAAAATTCTTCCCTTCAATCATTAATTGCAAGGTAGGTCTAGTTTTAAGGTCTACTACCAAATGAGCAAAATCAGTTCCAGAGGAATCAAGCTCTGCAGAGCCTCTAGACATTCCGGTAGATGGGAAATAACTATGTAAACTTGGAAGAATAACCAATTGAGCAATCCTATCTCCCGGGGAGATAGAAAATATGCCTTGTGGACAGGAACAGAGAACCTGAAGCTCTCCTGTATAATCTTGGTCTATCACTCCAGGATGAACCATGAGCCCTTTCAATGTTAGAGAGGAGCGACCTAGAATAAGGCCGAGACTCCCTTCAGGTAGCGGACCTCTAAAGTCAGTTGAAATAAATTGTATGCCCATATGGGGCATCAATAGGAATTGGGAGGTGGAACGGAGGTCCAGTCCTGCGGAGCCTCTTGTAGCTCTGCAGCTAGAGGTGTCCCCCGGTTGCAGGCTTGTATCCCATATTTTTGGGGGCCCTGGGATCTGGGGCCCAGAAACTCGTTTTTTGGAGTACCTTCATCTCTTCCTGATAGCGGGGAATCATGTTGAATAAGCTTTCCTTGAATGTCCCTAACTGAACAACATTCATTGGCCCAATGATAGCCTTTCCTACATTTGGTACATAAGCCTGGAGTCTTTTTCTGTGCAGGAGTACAACATTCCCATTTCAAATGACTCGGTTTGCCACAATTATAACAGACTTTACGGTCGTTAGGACTTGGGCGATTCTGGCTTTGCAAGATAGCTGCTGCAAGGCCAGCATTAGTTAGTGGGCCTCCAAGTCCTCGGTAGATCTTTATCCAAACTGTCAACCCTTTGCTTCTCCTAGGGGTAATTATTGCCTGGCATTCTGACAAAGCATTTTCATACACCAGTTGTTCTATTAGTGGTTTAACCTGCTCCAGATCTCCAAAAATTCTGCCCGCTGCTTCTGTCATCCTAGCCACAAAATCCGAGAATGGCTCCTGGGGGCCCTGTAATATTTTTGTTAGGTGTCCCCCAGCCTCTCCTTTCTTTGAGAGGGCTTTCCACGCTTTGATAGTGGCAGCAGAGATCTGGCCATATGCTCCCCAATCATAGTTTGTCTGATCATTAACGAACTGTCCCTGCCCTGTTAACAATTCAAATGTCCACTGTCTTCGACTGCCTTCCGCATTGGCGTTGACTCTCACCTGTACTTGAGATGCATCGTGCCATAAGGCTTTCCACTCCATGTACTGCCCCATATTAGGGAGAGCGGCTTTTACCGTATTTTGCCAATCATTTGGAGTCATCGCCATAGTGGCGAGCCTCTCAAGCTGCATGACTATAAAGTTAGCATCAACTCCATATTTCTTAACTGACTCAGCAAGTTCCTTAATAGAGGCATATTCTATCGGCGCGTGAACACGGCTTCCCTCTGCAACTTCAAACACCAGAAAGGCTTGTAACATCTTTCTTTTATCTTCCTTTGAAAGAAAGGAGTCTGAACAGCACCCATCTGTGTAGGGCGGAGGAGCACTGGGGGCAACTGCCGGAACTGCTGCTTGTGAGGTCACCGCAGGTTGGGGAGCCATGTGGTTTCTGTCTTTTGCAGATTACGATTTTGCGGCAGCAGCTGCCCATCTGGATGGTATCTTTCCTCCTCATAGCAGGCTGCTTCTTTATCTAAGTTTTCTTCTTCAGAGGGACTTAGTTCCTCTGACTCAGAGCTATCAAGCCCCAAGGCCTCCAGTTCCTTTATCGGATAAAGAGATCTCTTTTCTGAGTCCTGTTCCTTCTTACACTTCTCTCCCAGGGTGTCCTTTCCCTTGTCTCTTGCTTCCGCAGACTGAACGTCTTTGGAAGGGTCTTTTTTCTTAGGCATGCCTTTTATTTTTAATTTCTGAGCTCCTAATCTCTTATCTCACTCTGTTTCTGACTTGCTGTCTTGTAACTCCTCTAGCACTCCCTGACCTGCCACGATAGTTGAGCGGCATTTCTCATCTTGTAGGCACGATCTTACTAGTCTCCACAGCGGCCGAGTCCCAGGCTTCAGTTTTCCATTTTGTTGTTCCCTAATTAAATCACCCTCCAATTTGTCCCAGGAGGCGAGCGTTAGCGACCCCGAGCATATATACCAAGGCACCATGTGATCAACCTCCTTAATGAACCCCTCTAACGTTTTTGTAGAGACCTTTAATTCATGCTGTCGCAAAAGCGACTGAAGCGCTGTGATCACCGAATGTGAAGCTCCCATGCTGCTCTCTTATCTACGAGAGAACCTCACACTCAGAGGGGCACCACAACTTATCTACGTCCGATTAACCATGCCCAGCAGTGGCAGAATTTAACAAGAGAACCGGTGAAAACAAAACAAAACCAAAAGGAAGAGAATGAGCACTGCCACAACGACAATGAGAGCCTCCACAGTACCAGCTAATTGTGGGGAGAGATGAGACAGATCAAGACCAAACATGCCTCTCAGAGCTTACCTTTGTCCTGCAGTTCTGAATCCTCCCCGAGAATGGGGGTCTCCTCAGTGGTGCCGGTGATGGCGAATTCCCAGGTTTCGGCACCAAATGTGGCCTGCGCTATATTCTCACCGGCAAGAAAGCACACGGAACACCAGGATCCTTCTGCAGCAAACCTTTATTACCATGTGGCGAGGAGAGAGCGAGCCCTGGAAAGGCACTGCTTATATACACCCTGGAGCGGTGTGTTCACCTCTGATTGGCTGTTTGCTCATTACCTCATGAGATGCCTCCGGATAGGCTGTGACTTGGCGTGCTCTGACCCTTAGCACATGTGCAGATGGGCTGAGACTTGGCGCGCTCTGGCCCGAGGCACATGCGCAGACTACTTGTTACAGGGAGAAGACACGGGATGCCGGCGCCATCTTGTAATGGCAGCTGCCAGCTCGGGTGCGGCTCTCTATAGGTAATAAGAGTCTATTTATGGTGGCTCCAAATTGGAAAGAATGGAGATACATTCCAACATAGTTAAACAGTCCAGTAAAGGAAGATGTAAAAAAGTTGTACCAGCAATGAAAAGAACCCAGGTATTGTCACATGAAATGACATGAAGAAACCTTAAAATGTTATACTAAGGAACAAAACTGGACACAAAAGCCTTCCAATAGTAAGAATTCATTGATATAGATTAGAAAAGTGTTTAAAAATTGACTAAGGAAAAAATAACTAAGTAAACTATTTTTAGCAATACGGTTTATTTTGTTTTCATGTATTTTTGTTTGCTTGCTTGCTTGTTTGTTTCCTTCTTAGAACAATAGGGACATAATCAATTCTACTTGCCAAAAAAACATAAGAATTTGTTGTATGTAAAGTGAACATCCATGAACTGACTTCACAATGTGCTTAAATTATCACTATCATAAAAAAATGACTTACAGATCCTGAGTTGTCTCTCCACTAAAGTATATGTCTTCTATACCTAAATTTATTTTATGGCAATCAAAATCATAACTTTTAGCTCAATACAAATGTAGACAGCTTCTATGACATCCTTTTACAATAGCATATTACAGTCTCCATAAAGAAGGAAGAACATATCTTCATAATTTGATATATTAAAATATTTAAAATTCATTCTACTTGTCCTCTGGTGAAAATCTGAGTGCTTTGCAATGGCTGTAATACTTTCCTTTGGAAAATTTGATATAACTTTAATTAATTTCATTTTAACAAGATGTCAGAAAAATTTTTCTTGAAAGTACTTTATTTTCTATTAAATTCAAATACTTCAGTATACTGACATTTGCTTAGATTATATTGCTAACACATTATATGTTTTGTGAAAAATGTAAAATATTTTTAGAAACAAGATGAAATTAACAGAATAGGAGAGAAAAAAGAGAGATTTCTAAACCCTGAAAAACATTTTCAAATATGTGTAGACTGTTGGGATATCTAGAATAAATGAAAAAATTCTATATATTAAGACAGCAAGAACACTGAGAGTCCGAGTATCAGCAGTGTCTTTCCTGGCATCCATGGATGTGCACCTTTAGGGAGGGAGCCATGGCTTCTAAACTTAAGGCAGATCAACTCATTTCAACTTATCAACTCAGCTGTGTGCCATTCGATGTGAAGATCACAGATTTTATTTTATGCATACCATTACTCTGAGAAAGATTTGTTTTGCTTTCATTTGTTGTTATCTTGTTTTGTTTCCAGGTACACATCAATCCACCCACAAAACCTTCAACCCAAACTTTGTGTTGCCTACAAGATGGGCAGGGATAAAGATACAGCAGAGATTGAGGAAACAGCCAAGCAATGATTGCCCCATAGCATGTGAGAAAGCCAGCACCTGACAATATTCGTGATACTCTGCTATGCTTGTGGACAGAAACCTAGCATAAATGTCTCTTGAGAAATTTTATGGAGGAGCAGATGAAGTCAGTTGCAGAGACCCACAACCAAACATCAAATGGAGCTCGAAATGTCTTGCAGAAGTGGAAGAGTGGGAGATAGGATTGTGGAAGCCAGAGGGGTCAAGGACACAACAAGAAGACCAATAGAGTCAATCCGCCTGGGTCAGTAAGGGCTCACATAGACTTGGTCTCCAACCAGAGAGCATTTAGTGTCTGAACCTAGGCTCCTTATACATAGGTAGCAAATGGGTGGCTTTCTTTTTATGTGGGACCCCTAACAAGTAATTCAGGAGCTGTCTCAGGTCTCTGTTCCCAGCCATTAGATTCCCTCCTCCATACCTGAACAACTTTATTGGGCCTCACTGGGAAAGGATGTGCTTAGTCCTATTGGGATTAGATGTCCCCAGGGAGGGGTGGTGCCCAAGTGAGGGCTTCCCCTTCCCCTCTGAGAATAGGACAGAGCAAAGGGCAGAGGGATTTTTAAGAGTGGGATTGCAAGGAGAAAGAGTAATAGGGGCTGTGATCAAGATGTAAAGTGAGTAAAAATATTTTTAAAAAGGTTTTAAACTTAAAAAATAGTTTATTAACTCCATTCAGAAAGGAGAAAGAAATTTAAAAAATGGAGATGAGGTAGGATATAAGTTGGAATAAATGCATCCTATCTATCATGAGAGCATATTTATAGTCCAAAGCAATCATACATGAAATATGCATTCTAAACCAAAGAACTTTTATTGTTTTTGTTTTTTTGTTTTTGTTATTTTTCTTAGGTTTTGTTGTTGTTGTTTGGTTTTTGATTGTTCTTCAAGGCAGGATTTTTCTGTGTAGCTCTGGCTGACCTGAAACTTTCACTGTAAACCAGGCTGGACTTATACTCACAGACAGTTGCCTGCCTCTGCCTCCTGAGTGCAGAGATTAAGGGCCTGTATCACTACCTTGTGACTATCTATTGAACATTTTAAAAATATAAATTTATTTCCTTAGGCAACTTTGAAATTGTCAAAGACCTCACTCCATTTTGCTATAAATACTTTAATTCATATAATTAAAATTTTCCTTATTTTTAAGAGCCTTCATAGTTTATTATTTTAGAATTTCTTAAAAATTGATTAAATGGTGGTCCATTGCTGAATGAAATGAATTTCCAAAGTTCCCTTTGTTTTTCTTCATTCTTTTAAGTTGCTATAAAAGATATTGAATGTGCTGTCTAGCCTAAGGCAATCCTTGAAGCAAGAGCAGACGGCAGGTCCCTGGTCAGGCTCATAGGAAAACTATCACAGGAAACCTGGCAGCATACCTCCAGAGAGAGGGAGCATGACAGCCTGTTCATCCACCTTACCCTAGTAGTATTTGAATCTCTCCCACATATCTAGAATATTTATTTCATGATATTCTTGAAAAGACAGAGATATAGTACACTGATCTTAGATCTAAGTGGAAAGCATTTGGAAAGTGTCCAGATCAGCCTTTATCTTAACTGTTGAAAGAAATAAGGATGCTTCACATGTGGAGGGATGGGTTATTAGATTATGTTGGCATATTTAACACGCTCAGTTGGGGTCTAGTTTTGTCTCTTGAATAAGTAACACATGAATGGTAAATAGTTAGAGATAGGTTAAAATAATTAATAGTAATAATAATAATAATAATAATAATAATAATAATAATATCACAGTGAAATTGAAAGTATTAAAGAGTACAGCCTAGACACAGGATTAATACAGAGTCTAGAGAATTTGGTCTTATATACTCTTATTCTTTCTCTTTTATTTTAAAGTAGCTTTTTAAATTATTATTACATGGATACACTGTAGTTGTCTTCAGATGCACCAGAAGAGGGCGTCTGATCTCATTACAGATGGTTCTGAGCCACCATGTGGTTTCTGGGATTTGAACTCAGGACCTTCGGAAGAACAGTCAGTGTTCTTACCCACTGAGCCATCTTGCCAGCACTGTACTCTTATTCTTACAGCATGAAAACCAAAAGTACTTAAATATATATAACAAAATTATACTTTATAAGGACAAACACAGAGATCAGTAGTTTGTAGTACAGGGCTAGCCAGTCCTGAAATAAAGCACAAAGCAGAATTCTGAAAAAATCTTGCTTTTCTTTTGGCTTTTTATAAGAAAAAAGTTTTTAATCAAGCCCAGGTTGATGTTTGCTATATTCTTTTGTTCTGCTCTGCTCTGCTCTCCTCTGCTCTGCTCTCCACTGCTCTGCTCTCTTCTCCTCTCCTCTGCTCTCCTCTGCTCTGCTCTGCTCTCCTCTGCTCTGCTCTGCTCTGCTCTGCTCTCCTCTGCTCTGCTCTGCTCTGCTCTGCTCTCCTCTGCTCTGCTCTGCTCTGCTCTCCTCTGCTCTGCTCTGCTCTGCTCTGCTCTGCTCTCTGCTCTGCTCTCTGCTCTGCTCTGCTCTACTCTGCTCTGCTCTCCTCTGCTCTGCTCTCCTCTGCTCTGCTCTGCTCTGCTCTACTCTGCTCTCTGCTCTCCTCTGCTCTGCTCTGCTCTGCTCTCCTCTGCTCTCCTCTCCTCTGCTCTGCTCTGCTCTGCCCTCTTCTCCTCTGCTCTCTCCTCTGCTCTCTGCTCTGCTCTCTGCTCTGCTCTGCTCTCTTCTCCTCTGTTCTCTACTCTGCTCTCTTCTCCTCTGCTCTCTACTCTGCTCTCTTCTCCTCTGCTCTGCTCTCCTCTGCTCTCCTCTGCTCTCTGCTCTGCTCTGCTCTTTGCTCTCCTCTGCTCTCTGCTCTACTCTCTGCTCTGCTCTGCTCTTTGCTCTCCTCTGCCCTCTGCTCTGCTCTGCTCTTTGCTCTCCTCTGCTCTCTGCTCTACTCTCTGCTCTGCTCTGCTCTTTGCTCTCCTCTGCTCTGCTCTCCTCTGCTCTGCTCTCCTCTGCTCTGCTCTGTTTTGTTATTTTTGCTGTTGTTCATTTTAGTCTTGTTTTCCCCTGCAATTAGTGGAATAAATGTTAAAATGTTCTGTGGTACTATATGTTTTTTGTTTTAATGAAAATATATTTTCACATTGAAGATGGTACAAAATTAGCAGCATTTCAAATCCACTTCACAGACATGAGTGTCCCGACCAACCCTCTTTTAGCAACTGAGAGTACCATACAAATGCTATTTCAAGGAAAGGAATCTGTGGGAAATAAGTAGTCATCTGTTTTTAGCAGGGAAGAATTTAAAGACACCGAGGCTCCCAAAAAGTCCTCTTAAATCTGTGTTGAAAATAAATTATGACTGTGAGAGTTGAGAAACAGACAAATACAATCTAACTCTAGGCCATGTATGATTATGAACGTGACTTATGCCAAATAAAGTAGTTAGATGCTTGATACAATATTAATTCATGCCATAACACAGCAATTAGAAAGTAATTATAATCAAATCTAACAATAGCCTTTATAGACAAACAGCAGATAAAGGAAATAAAATCCATAATTCACTAGTGAAATTTTTACTTGCTGAATAATTAATTAAAAATATAAAATGGTAGAATTTTAGGAAATCCCTACACTGTTGCCCTACACAACAGGAAGAAGGGTAATGTGCAGATGTTGAGTAGATATTTTTCTCTCCTTGATGAAATGTGAAAAACAGGTAAACAGAGAAATCAAAATCACACCTGGCATTTCTTTTATAGTTTTGGCATGTTGCTTGGAATGAGCCTGAATAAGTGGGTTTCATAGGCATCTGTAGATGGAAGACTAGAATGGTACACCAAAGAATGATGGAAAAGAGATGACCATGAAAGGCAGATAGAAAATAAGTAGGTAAATGAATAGATACAGGAAGCATTATTATGTGGCTCAGTTGGCACACACATAGATAGAGAACAAAGATTTTGGAGTTAAACACTTTTTACCATTGCCTTAGCTTGATTTCTATAGCTGTGATGAAAAACCATGACTAAAAGCAACATGAGGAGGAAATGGTTTTCTTCAGATTATAGTTCATAAGCTATCATGAAGAAAAGTTAGGACAGGGACTCAAGACAAAAGAGAATAGCTGAGATGAATAAAACAAATGATAATGCCTGCTAGTGACAATATGGAATCAGAGAAACACCTTTTGCTGATGGGATTGCAAACTCGTTCAGCCATGGAAAAGTCAATATGATCGTCTTTACAAAACAGAAATTTATCTACCTCAAGAATGAGCTTTACCATACTTGAGCACATACTTAAAGCATGCTTCATCCTATTACAGAGACAACTGGTCAACATTTTTTACTGCTGATTCATTCATTTACAATACCTTGAAAAGCTAGAGACAACCTAGATGTCCATCAACAGATGAACGGATAAAGAAAATACGGTACATTTGTACAATGAAGTATTACTAACATGTTAAAAATATTAAATCATAAATTCATTGTTTTTAATAGCTGAGTAGTACTCCATTGTGTAGATGTACCACAGTTTCTGTATCCATTCCTCTGTTGAGGGACATCTGGGTTGTTTCCAGTTTCTGGCTATTATAAATAAGGCTGCTATGAACATGGTGGAGCATGTGTCCTTATTACATGTTGGAGCATCTTCTGGGTATATGCCCAGGAGTGGTATAGAAGGGTCCTCTGGTAGAACTATGTCCAATTTCCGGAGGAACCGCCACACTGATTTACAGAGTGGTTGTACCAGTTTGCAATCCCACCAGCAGTGAAGTAGTGTTCCTCTTTCTCTACAACCTCTCCAGCATCTGCTGTCACCTGAGTCTTTTATCCTAACCAATGTGACTGGTTTTAATTCGCATTTCCCTGATGACTAAGGATGTTGGACATTTCTTTAGGTGCTTCTCAGCCATTTGGTGTTCATCAGTAGAGAATTCTTTGTTTAGCTCTGTACTCCATTTTTTAATAGGGTTATTTGGTTCTCTGGAGACTAACTTAGGGAAATGGATGGATCTGGAGAGTATCATCCTAAGTGAGGTAACCCAATCACAAAAGAACACACATGGTATGCATTCTCTGATAAGTGGTTATTAGCCCAGAAATTTGGAATACAGGAAGAACAACCTACAAACCACAAGAAACTTAAGAAGAAGGAAGACAAAAAGGTAGACATTTCTTTCTTTCTTAAAAGGGGGAACCAAATACCCATGGAAGGAGTGACAGAGATTAACTATGGAGCAGAGACTGAAGGAAGGACAAGCCAGCCTAAATATAGCTATCTCCTAAGAGGCTCTGACAATACCTGACTAATACAGATGTAGAGGCTCACAGCCATTCATTGAACTGAGTACAAGTTCCTCAATGAAGGAGTTAGAGAAAGGATCTATGGAGCTGAAGGGTTTGCAGCCCCTTAGGACAAACAACAATATGAACTAACTAGTACCCTCAGAGCTCCCAGAGACCCAACCACCAATCAAGGACTAAACATGATGGGACTGAATGTTCTGGCAGCATGTGTATAGTAGAGGACTGCAAATTCGATCATCAATAGGAAGAAAGGACCTCGGCCTTGTGAAGGTTTTGTGCCCCAGTGTAGGGGAATGCCAGGGCCAATAAGTAGGAGAGGGTGGGGTGGCAGGCATGGGGAGGGGGAAGGCAAAAGGGGTTTATTCTTGTTTTTTTTCTTTCTTTGTTTGTTTGTTTTTGGAGGGGAAACTGGGAAAGGAGAAATTTACATGTAAGTAAAGAAAATATCTAATTAAAAAAAAATTAAATCATGAACTGTGTAGGTAAAAGGATATAACTAGAAAAAGTCATCCTGAGTTAGGTAACCCATAAAGGCAAACAGGCTTATCTGTGTATAGGTGAAGATTAGTTGCTAATTCAATGAACACAAAGCTACAATCCCTAGACCTTCAGAGATTAGATAGAGAGTAATGGAGTGGGGAAGGGGGAGGATCATGAATTTCCTTAGGCTTTTCATTCATTCATTCACTCATTCACTTTTTAAAAATAAAATAAAATAAAATAAAAGATAAGAACAAAAGCTATCACATCATAGTTCAACAAGATAAACCAACAAAAGGAAAAATGTCCAAGCAAAGAAAAAAAATCAGAGACCTACTTGTTCCACACTCAGGTGTGCCTACTGCTTACTCTTCCAGCTTAACTTCAGCTACCATTTTATATCTCTCAGGATCCCTTACCCAGGGGTGCTAGTACCCATAGTGGGCTTGGCTCTCTCACACCAATCCTAAATCAAAAAAATAATCCTGCTTAAAGTCCAATAAAATGAAGATATTTTTGTAATTAAGTTTTTTTCCTAGATATGTCTAGGTCTGTGACAAGCTGACCAACGCCAACAAGCACATCATGTACTCTACTACTTCCTCTTTATAAATTCTCCCAAAGGTGATGTGTTCATCATCTCAGAGAGGGGGAAACTAAAGCTCACAGAGCATAGGTATTGGGACAGACAGAAATGGTACCCTTAATATTTTAATATATTTTCTCACTATCATCTGCTTCTTTCCTTCCACATCTGTTATTATATAACTGTGGAAAGTTTATACAATGAAATATTACTAATGTGTTAAAAAAATTAAATCTTGAAATGTGTAGGTAAAGGGATATCTGACTCTGTCTTTGAATTATAGTGATAAAGACAAAAACAGTACTAATGACTTTCTCCATCAGAGCTACATATGCTCACCAGTGTTGATGATCTCATGTTCATATAGGGTTGTCTAGGACTCTTTCATATTTTATACTTCCCCTTTTTGTGTTTTTGTGTTGTGTTAAAACACCATACTTATTGACCTTGGTACATTATATACAAGAGAAATATAAAATTCACAACAAGCATCAAGTCAGTGATTTTTCATTCTAGTTTTTTGATTTTTTTTTAATATGATCTCAGCACCATGACCTGATCATTCCACCTTAACCCTCATGCCAAAAGAGTAGCAGGCATTCAAATCTATTGTTTCCTAAAGATCCAAGACATTAGCACCTAACACATGAGAAGAAGCGGCAGTGAGGAAGTAGTTCATAGAACTAGACGTCAAAGAATGAGACATTAACATAACAGTCATAGCATACAGTAGGCCCTGTGCTGGAGTCACAGTGTGTAAAAATAGTACAGTAACAATAGGAATTTTTTGCAGTTTATAGTTGGATCCACCTGATATTCTTCCACAGTGATGTCATTTCTCCTACTCAATATGATCACACAAAGAGAAACTGGAATCAGGAACACTCTCCTTACAATCAGAGTTAAGCCACATAGAGAAGATAAAAAAAAATAGATATACCACAAAAATTCAATAGTCAATTGTGCTTATTTCTCCAAGGTGCTATAGAATCATAAAAGTAATCAGCTTTAGAGAGAAGACATGCTGTTATGGGACTTAAGATATTTTCAATTCTTTCAGGGAGATGTCAGAAGCCAGAGATGTAAGATACTTTGACAAGTTAATATCATTTTTTAAAACCACAGGAGCTTATTAATACATTTTTTAACAGCAAAATTCTACAAATTTACTTGGAAAGAATGTTACCAGGAAAACAAAAGACTGGGACATAAAGCATTATTGAGCAATTTTATCAACCTAAGACCAAATTACTATAAAACTTCTGAAGAGAAGGTGACTGTATATTGCCCTTGAAAATTGCTGAGGTGGAGCTAGAGGGATGGCTTAGGGGTTAAGAGTACTTTCTGTTCCTCAACAGGGTCTTAGTTTAGTTTGCAGTGCACAGATTCTATGTATTCTTTTGGCCTTTATAAGCACCTATATACATAGGGCATGTGTGTTCACGAACACACACACATACAAAGTCAACTTTTAGAAATGAATATATGTTTGTACTCATCTCAGGCTTTAAATTTATAACATATCAATTATTTTCTCCCAATATTATTCATAAAACTATAAGACTTTTACTATTTGATTTCTATATTCTTCTGTTCTTGGCTCATGAGTATTATATTGCTACTTTATCATGAAAGACACTAGACTGCTATAGGTATAGCTCAGACCTTGAGAGAACTGGGTAGTCTTCCAGAGGATCCTGACTCAGTTCCTAGCATCAAAATGCAGCCTCCAGTAACTCCAGTTCCAAGGGATCAGATGCCTGCTTCAGACCTCCCTGGATTTCAGACATTCACAGACAAACATGGAGGCAAAATACCCACATACATAAAATAAAAGTTTTTTTAAAAAGAGCTTCAAAGGATGAATCCTGTCATCCATCTCAAGGTAGCCAAGTCTGAATCCTTACCGCTGGTAATGGCAGGACCAAACTCTCCTGGAAGGGTTAACAATAACATGAAGAATTCCTCAAAGATAAGATGGAAACTTGAGAAGAATTCTGAAGTGCCTATCCAATATTTCCTGTTCTACCTTTATTACAGTTTTAATCAATAATGTAGGTGGGCTCTTTCTATACTAGAGAGAAAGCTTGAATTGACTGTTATGCTAACTCCTGCTCAAATTAAACGTGCGTCCTTTCATTATTCATTTCGATGTCTCATTTTATTTGGTCCCAGGATTTTATATTATTTTACTTTTGGCAGTGCCTACAATTTAATATCTAATCATGTGCCTATACCAAATTTTAATATTAAAAATTGAGTCAATCCTTTCAAAATAATTGCTCTTTTTTTTCTTATATGCTCTCATTCTCAATCACATTTCAAAGCTACAGCACTATACCAATAGCTTCTACATCACATTCTAAACCTCACTTAACTACACCACTGAAAACCCAAGCATCTCAGGAGTGCATATTGATGACTTAGAGAGAGTGCCCAAAATTATTTAAAAATATTCAAAACATCAAATACAAATCTACATGAGTGCCTTAATTTGGAGACTAAATGATCCTACCTTGTCATAGTGGGAAGTGTCATGTCACTTTCTCCTCACCTGGGGTCTTGGTGTAAAGTGCCTCTCACTTCATTGATATTTTTCCTCACATACTTCTTTCTCATGGCTGAGTTAGCTCCTACTCATGCCTGGTTTCCTTTTATGGATCTTTAATAATTTCTAGCCCATACAATGCCTATTCTACTACTGAAACTCAGTAAAACATCACTATTAAAATTTATGCAAAAAAATAGATTGTAGCTACAGTAACTCACATTGACTCACCTGGAAAAGAGTCAAAATTGATGACTGGAACTACAAAATAATGGGGAAAAACATTGAATAGCTAAAGATTTAAACATTTAAATAATGTACTTCCTACTAAAAAAAGAAAATAAAACTAAACCTTATAGGAGAGACAAAGCATATTTGTGCTCCAGGAAGCATTATGAAGCATGACATAATCAGAAGCAAGGTAATTTTACTCTTCAATACAGAAGTGACTGGAGTTAGTCTAAAGTGCCCTGTTCACTGTCACTAATATGAAGAATTTTGTAAAACCAGAGTATACTGATAATTGATCCAAGCCAAGATGAATGCTTTCTTCCTTTACTGTGTTAAGTAGGTAACACTGCCGTCTTGCTTCACAATGAAGCTTAATTGAATTTTCTATGAAGTACTTAACTTTGTTTCCAAATAAGTCAAATCTATGTGTGCCTGTGTATACTTGTGTGGCAGTTTTACATGTTGGTCTGTGTCTATATGTACAGCAGAGTACATGTGTGTCTGTGTGTATATGCGTGGAATAGTGTTGTGTGTGTTTGTGTCTATAAGTGGGGCAGGATACACATGTGTACTGAGCAGTTAAAAGTGGGAATAATCCTTTGAATATGACAGATTTGCATTTTGATCTTCCTTTTACTAATTCTACACTTCAATATTCATTGTTACATAGGTTCTATATCTTAGTTTTCATGGCTATAAAATGGGTACCATTTAAAGTGTTGGGCTTTGATTGTCACAAACACATCATACAACAGCATTTCATTAACAAGGGGCTATTTGTCTTAATATGAAAAGTATCTCCCTGTTTCTTTATCATTGATTATTTAGAAAGGGTGAGAAATTTCCTTTAACCACAGCAATGATTATTTCTTAAGCAATGCACAGACAATAATTATAGGATACAGTTCAATAAGAATGAAGAACATTGACTATAAAGTCACTAGAAATTATGTAAAGTATCTGCCATGTTAAAAGCTTAGTTTTCTATAGAATATAAAACCTACAATTGTTCGATACGTTTCCCAGAGGGAGGACAAAAAAAAAATAAAAGATCAATTTTAACATATGTATTTCATCTTCCATGATTCATTAATAATTAAAAAAGAATTAAAGTCTGATTTTTAAAAGGAATTAAGTTCTGTAGTGGTGTTATTAAAATGAGTTCTACATCCTACTTCATAAGAAAGACATGCAAACTGTTTTTCATGTCTCAAGCATTGTTTCTTTTTAAACCTGAAGAAAATCACCTAATCTCATAGATTAAGTAGAAAAAATAGAAAAAGTTTCTCAAACAAAGTACTTATTTTAGTCTATTAGTGGACTGAGAAAGCTAATTTGGAAGTAAAAGCTGGCAGAAAAAAGTTCAGCAGAAAGAGACTTAGAAATTACAGGGGGAAAATGCAGTGGGTCACACCTGGTGTTCTGATTGATTCATTTCTAAATGGAAACAAACATTTTGCCCACTGAAGGACACTGCTAACTGGACTCTAGAATAGTATTTCAAATAGACCTGTAAAGTATCTTAGTGGATCATCAGAATGGCAGGGCTGAATGGTGGAAAGAGAGGCAAACTCTGAGGAAACATTTTCTTCCATGAACCAATAATTTGCTAGTGTCAACAAATCACAGCTACCCTCAGAGTTGCCATACTCCAAGCTGGTTGTTGTGCTCTGTGCCTCAAGTAACCTATGCTCCCCAATAATCTTTGGTTGGTAATACAAGGTTTGAGCCTGTGACTAGATATGGGAGAGAGGAATTTGAGACTTTGATTAAAGTGAGGGGATCTCAGGTAGAGACCACAAGAAAAGAGAAAAACAAAGGAGCAGAAAGCATGGCAGTTGCTATGAGATGGGGAGGACTATGAACACATGTCCAAGAGAGGCTTACCCTGAGGACACACATGGAACAGAACAAGATTCAATTGGCAAGTAGCAGGACATTTATCTGGTTATTAATAGTCAGGTTAGAATAGCTCAGAACCTGCCCGGCATAGTGTCAGCAGATTATTAATCAAATCCAGCCACATATGTAGCAGAGGATGGCCTTGTTGAGCATAAATGAGAGGAGTGGCCCTTGGTCCTATGAAGGCTCAATGCCCCAATGTAGGGGAATGACAGGGAAGGTAGGTAGGAGTGGGTGGGTGAGTGGGTGTATGAAGGAACACCCTCATAGAAGCAGAGGGAGGATAAATGGGATAGGGGGTTTCTGGAAAGGGAGCCAGGAAAGGGGATAACATGTGAAATGTAAATAAAGAAAATATCTAAAAATAAAAATAAAATAAAATCTTATGTCTCTATGTCATTTATAAGGATACTAAACAGACTAGAATGGGGCAGATACCCCATAAAATTACTACAATACAACAAGAAAAGGCAAGTCTCAGACAGGTCTGTGGAGCAGGAAGAGTGGGTACTCCAGAGAAGGAATATGTCCCATGCCAGAACCAGAAGAGTGTCATCTCAGCAGAAACAATGGCAAAGGCAATGGGAACCCAGATCACAAATCATGCAGCCGACTGCCTGTCTGTCTCCTTTAGGTCTCAGAAGAAGTCTTCCTCCATCGTTAATTGATTTAGTCTGAATCTGGAAGCTCTATCCCTGGACTGCAACTTGCTTGTCAGGGACAGAATGTCCCTGTTGTTCCCCAGTCCCTGAGAATTTGACCTTATCTGAGTAACAGTCTATTCTCGGAGGAACCATGGAGTGTTCTCAGAAAAACCACAAAATGTTTTGTCAACGCTTCCGCTCCGGCCAGGTGTGAAGCCAGGTGTACACCCCCGCCCCACTTCCTCTTAACGCTTCCTTGCTCTGCAAGTATAATTACCCTGCCCTTCTGAAGTAAAGTTAGGCCTTGACAACCATTTCTGCTTGGCCTCGTTCCTTTCTCTCGCCCGTTTCTCTTTCAGGCTTGGTCCCCTTCGGACCCTGGTTAATTACTCGCCCTGCGGGCCGGGGCAAGTGGCGCCTGAACAGGGACCCCGAAGTACAGACGCTTGCCAGACGGAACACATAAGCGGAGCTCCGGAACCACCCATGCTACGGTCCTTCTGCCACTCACGGGGACTGGCGAATGATAAGCAAAGATTCTTCCCTTCCGTCTCATAGAAATGGGCCAACAGTTGTCAAAGGAGGCAGCCTTCATTAAGGACTTGAAGGCCTCCCTCAGGGAGAGAGGAATCAGAGTTAAAAAGAAAGACCTTATAAAATTTTTTATATTTGTGGATCAGACTTGTCCGTGGTTTATCATAGATGGGTCGAATATAAGCCCAATAAAGTGGCAAAGGGTGGGCCGAGAGCTTAATGATAGGCTTACCAAGGAAGGTCTTGATGCTATTCCCTCCACCGTTTTTTCTTATTGGGGCCTCATTCATGATATCGTTGAGGCAGCCAGTGATGACCCCGATAGACAGCAACTTCTGGCAGTTACTGAAAATTGCCTTAGACTCCTCTCCCGTTCACCTTCTGTCAAATCAGTAGTCATAGACATGAGCCCTGTTAATGGACCGGCATCAGAGTCACAAGGAAGGGTTGTAAATTTGCACCCTTCCCCAACTGGGAGCCTAAAAACATATTTAACAGCCCCTGTCTTTGGGGGCCCTTCAGGAGAGGATCCCCTAGATCCCGGGGATGAGGCTACCCTGGAGGAGGAAGCCACCCAATATCATAATTGGCCTCCCTTGGCCTCTGCGCCACCTCCTCCTGCCTATCCTCTCCCCATATGTGCTCCCTGCCTGCATGTGTCAGCTGTCCCCCTAATGGAGGCCCGCGATAAATTGGCAACTCAAGTCGCTGAATTAAAAGAGGTCCTACACCTTCAGAAGGAGTTCGCCCAACTCTCCACGGAATTGGCCTCCCTGCAGGTGTCTATTAAAGATACTCTTTTCATGCCATCCCCTTGCCCCCTTTCAAAGAGTGCCCCACCACGACAAGGCCTCCCTTCAAAATCTTCTCAAGTCCCTC
>JADRCD010140643.1:0-17593 GCA_019843815.1 Montemys delectorum | reverse complement strand
TGTGTGTGTGTGTGTGTGTGTGTGTGTGTGTGTGTGTGTGCTGTCAGCAAAGACTAGCAAGGCCAAGCAAGGCGAACCACTGCTCAAGCTCCCACTGTCTGTGAGGTCAGGTCATATTTATATTCTTTCTAAACATCACACATCCTTGTGTGTGTCTGCTACAGCAAATCATACTTTCACCTGTGTCTGCTTCAGCGAAACATTCTTTCCTGTGTCTGCTTTAGCAAAGCATCATTTTACCCATGTGCCCCAGCAAACATCATTTGACCTAACTGACTTTTCAAAGAAACTAGAAGTTTCCACTTCAATGTAGTATCACAGGAATAATTTTAATTTAATTTTAAAAACTTCTTCTAGCCACCTATTTACCTTCCTTTCTCAAGGCTCTTGAGACCATCTAATTTTTTAAAAAAATATATTTTTAAAAAGTTTTTATTTATGTGTATATGTATGTCAGTATACACATATGCATGCTGGCACCTTTAAAAGGCCAAAAGAGTCCTTGGACTGAACCACTGAACCTGTAAACCAGCCCCAGTTAAATGTTGTCCTTATAAGAGTTATCTTGGTCATGGTGTCTGTTCACAGCAGTAAAACCCTAACTAAGACAAAAACCAAAACAATCCAAAAACCCAAAACAACCCCAAAAGCCAAACCAAACAAATAGGGGGAAAAAACTGACTGAAAAGCGGACCAAAGACCTTCAAACATTGTACCTGAGAGGAAAGACTCTTCACACCACAGATCCTCAGGAGACACGCTAGCACATCTATCGGGAAGGCCAAAGGCAGTTGTACGCCGGCCATGGTAGATAGTAGGAACAAAACCAGTTACCACAAGAACAGTTCAAAAGTCCTAATATTTTTCATGCTTATGTAGCTTTTTTTTTCCCAGAATGGAATTGTGTAGTATGTAGCCTTTCAGACTGGCTCCTTCCGCTTAGCAACACAGAGTCATACATTCATGGTTCTTTCTGATTTCTCATTGCTTGCCAGCTCCTTTCTTTTATTGAATGATACTCCATCTGGATAATTCACAGCTCCCCTATTGGAGGATGTGTTGGTTGCTTCCAAGTTCTCAAAATTACGAATAAGCCCGATAAAGCTTGTACGTGCAAGTTTTTGTTCCGACTTAGTTTTCGGCTACTCACTTGAGTAGATACCAAGTTAGTGTGGTATCTTTGTTAGTGTGGAGGCGGGGCAGAGGGTGAGAGGACCGCACCTGGCGAGCTGCCTTCCAGAGAGGTCAGTTTGTATTGCCACAAGCAATGGAGTTCCTGCATGAGAGCTGGTGTAGCCCCACGCCCCTGTTAGCTTTTGGTGGTGTCGGCACTCTGGACTTTGGCCTTCCTGGTAGACGTGCTGGGATGTCTCACTGCCTCAGTTTGTATTTCCCAGAGGATCTATGGAGTGAAGAGTCTTTGGTCCACTTTTCAGCCAAGTTTTTTTTTCTTCTTCTTCTTCTTCTTCATTTGTTTGGTTTGGCTTTTAGGGTTGTTTGGGGGTTTTTGTATTGTTTTTGTTTTTGGTTTGGTTTGGTTGTTTGGCTTTTCAAGACAAGAGTAAGTTCCAGGACAGCGGGGCTATACAGAGAAACCCTGTCTCAAAAAAAAAAAAAAAAAGAAAGAAAGAAAGGAAAAAGAAAGGAGCAACTAAAGGGGGGAAAGAGTTTGTTCAGGCCTACAGTCAAGGGATACAGTCTGTCATGGCCACGAAGGCACGGTGGCAAGAAGGGGAGACAGTTGACCACAGTGCCTCCAGTCAGGAAGCAGAGCGATGAACACCAGGACTTGGCACACTTTCTTATTTCTGCAGCCCAGGACTCCAGAATGTTCACATGTAGGATAAGTCTTCCTACTTCCGGTACCCGAGACACTAGGAGAGGTGAGAGCAGAGCCCTCCATCCCCCAGCCCTTCACCCCCTGCTGAAAGCTTCAATTTGTGAAGATTCGAATTTATTTGAAAGAAGAAAATCTGAACTAAGAATGAACTGATGACGGGGCTCCCTGTCAGGAACAACTACCTTTTAGGAATGCGACTTACCAAAGGAAAGACTCTAACAGTCCTAGTCCAAGGTAGGCAGGCTCCACTGGGACCTGGCAGAACTCGGGATGCATGCTTCAAGGGATCATGGACCACAATTCCAGAGAGGCCCTGAAGCCAAGCCACAGGCAGGCAGGGTTCGAATCCCTGCAGAGAGGCCCTGAGAGGCTACTGCATAAGCCTATGACGGCCAGGCTTCTGGAAATTCCAGATGTTGGTGATTCCAAGACCATGGGATAGCCATCCAAGAAAGCACCTAGCAAGGAATGAAGTTGGCCGGAGAAAGAGCCTCTGCGTGCTGTAGGTAGCAGAGCTGGATGAGCACGGATATCCAAACCCTGTGAAGTCTAGGTAGTAGAACCTAGGAGCTGGTGTCTGCCTGCTGGGTTTCAGTCTTGTTTTAGTCTGAAACCTGGCTCCCTTGAGGACCACAATTGTATCGGTTTCTGTGTAGTGATTCTAGAGGAGTGGTTCTCAACCTTCCCGGTGCTGCAGCCCTTTAACACAGTTTCTCACGTTGTGGTGACCCTCAGCCATGAGTTATTTCATTGCTACTTCACAACTGTAATTTTGCTGCTGCTATCAATTGTAATGTAAATGTCTGGAAGGCAGGATATTTGATAAGCGATCTCCGCCCCAACTCCCAAGGGGTCGTGACCCACGGGTTGAGAACCACAGCTCTAGCAACCCACTTATGGGGCGGGGGGGGGGGGGCTGCTTTCAAACAGGGAACCCCTCTCTCAGCATTTTCAGGTCAGACTCTCTCTTTTCAATTTAATTTGCATTTTCACTCAACAGTGTCGGGACGTGGGATGGGGATGTTTCTCTATTTCCCTGGGTGTCCTGGTCGGGAATGCTGGGTTTCTCTTTAATGGAGTCTTTAGCAATTACCATGGCTCTCATGCTCCACTTATTCTGTCTCCCTCACCGAAGATCTGGATGAGGACAGAAAGCAAAAGCCACGACCCAGTCCAAATGCGATAGTGAGTCTCTGAGATTTCCTCTTCCAAACAAGCGATCCGATCAGTTAATGTGTATCCAGCTCCTTCTCTCCTTCAGGACCCAGGCAGAGCAGGCAGGTTCTTGGCCAGAGCACTGCATGCACAGCCTATTTTGTACTAGAATCTGCATTCTCTTCAGATATTTCAGGAGCTGGGCCTCTGCTGTCTCCATCCTGGCCTTCCGAACTCCCACCAGAATGGCCATTAAGCTCTGCTTACTGCGTTCTAAGGCTTTTTCAACTTGAAGTTCCAAACTCTTTCACATTCCCCTTACATACCAGTTCCAAATGCTTTTCAGGTCAGGTTTATTACAGCAATGACCCTACTGCTTGGTACCAATTTTCCATGTAAATTATTTCACTCGTACTACAATAAAGATACCTGACCGATGATGATGGTGGTGGTGGTGGTGGTGGTGGTGGTGGTGGTGGTGGTGATGGTGTAAGAAATAACCACTATCTTAGGAAGTGTAAGAGGTTGAAAGTAATTAGAAGGAAAATGGGCCATCATAAAGAAAGAGCTGGAATTGAGTGTCGTGCTAGTAGCTGATTTGTGCTTTAGAATGTGGTAAATTGAGCATGCCCATATTGAGTGGAGAAGGGGAGGGATGGAGGAATAAATAGATGGATGGAAAATAGAAAAAAGCAAAGGACCAATGCAGAGAATGGTCCTGAAGGAAATTCAGTATAAAAGCAACACGTAAATGCCCACAACTGTAGAATCAGATAAGACAAAGAATAAAGGGCTGGAGAGATGGCTCAGTAGTTAACAGCACTAACTGCTGCTCTTCCAGAGGTCCTGAGTTCAATTCCCAGCAACCACATGGTGGCTCACAACCATCTGTAATGGAATCTGGTGACCTCTTCTGGTTATGTCTGAAGATAGCTACAGTGTACTCATATACATAAAATAAATAAATCTTTAAAAGAAAAAAAGACAAAGAATAAAATTGTAGGCAGGCACAAGGTCCACATGCTCACAGACAAGCACCAGAGAAACTGGAATTGTTAAAACACACAAACTTTTTGGGCTGGAGAGAAGGCTCAGTCGTTAAGAGCACTATCTGCTCTCCCAGAGGTCCTGAGTTCAATTCCCAGCAGCCACATGGTGGCTCACAACCATCTGTAATGAGATCTGGTGCCCTCTTCAGGCCTGTAAGCTTACATGCAGGCAAAACACTATACATAATAAATAAATAAGCCATTTTAAAAAACAAACAGTTTTTTTTCTTCATTTAGTATTCTGTGGAGCCAGGCTTCACCCGAATTCCCGAGACTCCTGAGCATTGTTTCTCAGTCAGTAGAACCCAGCCTCACACTTCTTCCAAACCCTTCCTCCATAGGCCCTTATCCTAACTAACTGTTTTTAAGTCAATAGAACCTGTTCTTGTGGAAGAGGTCAAAGGTGCTTTACAGAAGACAGGGAACCTGCAAGGGAGTTTCTTTCTTTTTAAGATTTAATACATATATATATATATATATGTGTGTGTGTGTGTGTGTGTGTGTGTGTGTGTGTATGCATACATTGTATGCTCTCTTCAGACACACCAGAAGAGGGCATCAGATCCCATTACAGATGGTTGTGAGTCACCATGTGGTTGGTGGGACTTGAACTCAGGACTTCTGGAAGAGTAGTCAGTGCTCTTAACCACTGAGCCATCTCTCCAGCCCTGCAAGGGAGTTTTAATGTGGTCATGCCTTGAGCTTTGCTCAATTGTCAGGAGGAAACTTTTCTCCAAAGCTGTCCAGTGCTTAAATATGTCAAAAATAAACTGCGAGGGGTCAAACTCCAGAAGTTTGAACCAGCCTGACTAACTAAAGATGTGTTGGTTCGAGTTTCATTCTTGCCTCTCTGCAGGCCATTCCGCTGCCAGCCGTGACACTTGCAAGGACCGACACACAAGGACAACACAAGCCCTTGTAGAACCTCGATCCTTCTAACATGAAGATTCAGCTAGGCTCTTCTGGCGGCAGCAGCACCTGGCTTGCTGTAGCTCTAGAGGGATCCCTTTGGGGACATTCAAGGTTCTGTGACCTTGGTAGACAAAGTACTAAGAGATGTGCAACTGGCAATCCCAGACTCTAACTTCGAAAAGCAAAACGTAACACTAATTTTTGGAAGATACCGTTTCTTGTGCACGGAGCTAGAAGACTGCCTGCACTCTCTGGTCCAATCGATTGACTCACTGTCTACAGAAATAACAGATGCACAGGTCCAGTCTGTTGCTGAGACCAACACCAAAATAATCAAAATGACCAAAAATAACTAACAGGAAGAAAAGGTTTATATGGGCTTATACTTCCGGGTTACAGTCCATTCCTGAGGGAAGTCAGGACAGGAACTGAAAGCAGAGACCATGAGAGAATGCTCCTCACTGGGCTTGGTCATGCTTTGCTCAGATTTCCTTACACAGCCCAGACCATCTGTCCAGGAAACAGTGTGGCTTACGGTGGGTGGTGCCCTGGTACACCAGTCATCAATCAAGACAATCGGCTGCAGACACGTTCACAGGCCAATCCGATCTGGGCATTCTGTAAATTGAGACTCTGTTCTCAGGTAACTCTAGACTGTGTCAGGTTGATAGTTAAAGCTCACTAGGCTACGTGGAAAAATGGGTACCTATTGACCTGGAACATAGTTCAGATGGTAGAGGGCTTGCCTGCCACGAGTGCTGCCCTGGGTTTGATCCCCAGCACCACTTAAACTGAGCATAGTTACACAACTATATGTTACTAGCACTTAGGAGGTAGAGACAAGAGGATCAAAAGTTTTAGGCTATCCTGGGCTGCATTACAAGTCTGGATACATGGGACTCTGACTCACAAATAAATTTTGTAAAAAATCCTGCAGCCATGACTTCCCCCATCATAACAGACTATACCCTCAAACTGTGCACCAAACTAAATATTCTTTTCCTTTAATAAATAATAAGCATGGCATGGTGGTGAACACCTGTAGTCCTAGCTACTCAGGAGGCCGGAGGAGGAGCACAGAAGTTCCTGAGTAAACGGAATCACACTCATTATAGAGTAAGATAATTAAATCTCAAAAGAGTGGTATTTAGGCAGGGCGGTTGTGGCACACGCCTTTAATCCCAGCACTTGGGAGGCAGAGGCAGGCAGACTTCTGAGTTCGAGGGCCAGCCTGGAGCCTGGTCTACAGAGTGAGTTCCAGGACAGCCAGGGCTATACAGAGAAACCCTGTCTCAGAAAAACAAAAACAAAAACAAAAAACCCAAACAAACAAAAAACAAACAAACAAACAACAACAACAACAACAAAAAGAAAGTGGTATTTAAAATCATTTTTAAAGCATGGAAACTGTTGAAATTGTCCACATAGACACTGAGGACCAAAGGCAAATTGAACCAGCAGATTACATAAAGTGCACAGCAGATTCGGCCTTCACAACAACCAGAAGCTGAAGACTCAAGGAGACAGTAACTGCCTTCACCCACTGTATTCTAATGAAGTGAAATGTCTGCAGCTGGTGGCAAGCACAATAAACCATGAGCCAGGTGCTTCTCTTCAACCAAGCCTCCCTTTCCTCCTAGGATCCCAGAGGAGACAGAATACTAATGAAACACCCCCTTAGGGAGACCCCCCCCCCGCCCCCGCTCAAGTCTCTGGAGAACGAGCACCCAGTGAAACACGAGAGGCCAACTTGATGCAAAACACACGAGGTTTTAATGACGGAGCTCCGGGCCGATACGTATCTCACGCAGGAGATAGAGGAATCAACCCAGAGGCTCAGGGGTTAGGGGTTTATATAGGGAAAAGGGTCTAGGGAAACAAAGGAATTGGTGTGGTTGTACATGATTGGCTAGTTCAAACATCAACTGTAATACGTGCAGATCAGAGCGGGAATTTCTAAGGGGGGTGCTATTCGGGGTTTCTGGCTGACCTTAAACTATGTCTAAGAGGACCAGATGGCCCATTGCCCAGGCAGGTCCTTGTATGTCTGGGCCCCGGACATGTCCTGAGGATGTCTAACAGCTTGCTTGCTTTTATTCAGGCTTGTTTGGACATTCACAGACCTGGTACAGGCTTGGCCCACTGAGTTTTTCTCTAGCCTGTAATCATTCACAAGCTTCAAACTTAATTTCTCTTTCACTAACAAAGCCAGAAGGCTGTCTCATGCTATTGCTCATTTGCAGGTACATGAGGTTGCGCTCTGTGAACTGAAGCTGGCATACATGAAGGAATATATTTATTCATGTGATATGGATAGGAATCGCCTGGGTTTCAAATGCGTAGGGACCAAATCAGATACCCAACAATGAGACTGCAGCAAGATACTGTTCAAAGAATATTTATTGCAGAAAAAAATTTTAAAACCGTGTTTGATTCTAGTTACAAAACAAGTTATAAATGTATGCATGCCGGGATGGAAGATGAACAGCTGTAATGTGTTTCTCAAGAGACATGTATGGTTGATGGTGTTCCATTTGATTTCTGCCTTTCCCACACTTTCTACTCTGAATGTGTTAACTTCATAATCAGAAAAAAATGTTTCTTATAAACACAGCACTGGGGGTTAGGGTCGTAGCTGGGTTTGGTAGAGTACTTGCCAAGTATCTCTGAAGCCATGGGTTTGTTCACCAGCTTGAAATGCAGATCTGCAATCCCAGTACTCAGCGGGTGGAGACTGGAGGATCGGAAGGTCAATTCCATTCTTGACTACAGGGGAAATCAAGACCAGGGTGGGATATATAAAACTATGCCAAAACAAATAAACAAAAAACACCATGGTACAGCCTACAATTCAGTTATGTGCCGTTAGATGTCCTATGGAAAGAAAGGTATGTTGACTAATTTAGGTTTCCTCCAAATTGCAGATTGAAGGTCTGGTTCCCACTGGGCGTGGCACAGATCTAAAGCCCCAGCTCTGAGATGGCCTGAGACAGAGTTTCAACTTCTGCCCGCCCGGGCTACAAGCCTTGGAGGCCAGCCAGAGCTGCATAGCCAAACCCTTTCAAGACCTTCTCCCAAAGAAAGTAATGTCGGAATAGACAATTGCTCACACAGACTTCTAAAACAGCGCTGGGTCTCAACTCAGGACTTGGCAGATGCCCAGAAACTAATGTCTCTAAAGAAGGACGGTCTGGTGGCCTCCTAGGTGAGGTTGAACAGCTTTTCTGCACCAGGTGGGGTAAGGCGGTGTGAGATGAGGAGAAAGGATGAAAGGCGAGGTTAGTGTGCAGGGCTGCAAGGGCATCCCTCCATCGCGCATGCGCAGAAAACATGCGCAGATAAGCAAAGCCCGAGCACCCCACTTGTCCTGTGCTAAGCTAGACGTCGGGGATGCGTGCAGGACCCCAGTCTCCAGATGCTCCTCAATGCTCGACCCCCTCCAGCCACTCCAGAGCCTTCCCGCCAAAGCCACATCCAATCAGAACGTGCCAGCCCTGCAACTTGAGCCCTATCCAATCATTAGTGGGATGTGGGGCCTAAGCCCGCCCCTAAGGTGCTCTGGGCCAATGAGCCCCCGCCTGGACTACACATCCGGCCTGGACTGTTGAGCGCGCTTGCGGAGGCGGTTGAGGACCGGTGGTGAGGAACGGCTGAGGCAGCGGCGTCTGAGCAGGTCTCCGGAGTTCAGCATGGTGAGAGCAGCCTGGTTGGTGGGAGCGGTCCCAGGCCGGGGTGGTTGGGCTCAGCGCCTCTGAGGGTCGGCCCCACGGGAGGGAGCCTGCCATCCCTTCCGAGTCTAGGGTTTCCCCACAACCCCAGCTCCTGGGTTTCCTCTTTGACTCCTCACAATGCAAGTGCGTGGGAGCGAGATGCACGGCTTCTTAGCTCCTATGAAGATCCAGGATGCTGGGCTGCAGCTCCCACCTAGAGTCCCAGCCCAGCAGAGGTTAAAGAAAGAAAGAGGCGCAAGAATTCGAGGCCAGTCTCAGCCTCATAGGACTCCAGTCTCAAGACAATGCAACAGAAGAGGGTGCCAGATAGGCTTTTGGAGAGGGAGCTTTTGTTTGGTTTCCTGGTACCAGTGCCCTCGAGTGAGAAAACAAGTAATGGCGTTGGTTCCAGAAGATTCTAGAAACTACCAAGCTTTCTGGTCTAATGTTGATTCACCTAGGAAAGTGAAAGTTACTGAGCTCGAAGAGCCTGTGTTTGGAACTTTAAGACAGTCTCGTAGCTCGTGTAGGTCTCGATCTCACTATGATGGGAAAATGCCCTAGAGCCCCTGGTAGGCCTGCCCTCTGGGCCTCCTCTATGTCAAGGTCACAGGCTACCAGCACTGCCAAGCTTGCTGTTTTTCATGTTCCGTGGCTTAGAAATGCGATAGTGTGTTGGTATTAGACAGTAAACCTGAGGTGTGTAGCCCCAAGCACCAGATGGGCTGAGGCAGGAAATTTGGATTTCAAACTAGTCTGAGTAAATTTGAAGCTAGCATAGGCTACCAAAACGTGTCTTAAGAAAAGAATAAAATAAAGCTGAGAACCTGTTTCAGGTATTTTTCTTTGAAATCGTTGTGGATGTATGTCTGTGCGAAGTGTATGTTCAGGAGTGCAGTTTCCCAGAGAAGCCAGAAGAGGGTGTGGAAGACGCAGGAGCTGGAGTCAGGCTCTTGTGAGCCTGGTGACTAAGCCCTGGTTCTTTGCAGGAGTGTTCTACCCACCACAAACTCTCCAGCAGCAGGCAGAGGACTTCTTGAACCCTGTATTCACTTAGGATCCGGGTCTTCTGTGACAGGATCTCATCGTCTGAGCGAGCGAGCCTCAGACTCCTTTCTGCTTCAGCCTCCTGGTTGAGCTGGTTACTGTTGTGTACACACCTGGCTTGGTCATTATTTTTTTCTTTAAAAGTCTTTCTTGTTGAGGGGACAGTATCGTCCCATTATTTTGTTCTCGTGGCACAATCCTTGATGAAATGCATGGAATTTGGCAACAGGCTCTAGTTTGCTTTCTGTTGCTGTGATAGAACACTGGCCAAACCAACTCGGGGGAAGGATTTATTTAACTGCCATTGGGAAACCTAATCAGGAACTGAAGGAGACCAGAGGAATAGTAACTTACTGGCTCACTCAGCCTTCTTTCTTAAGTAGCCCAGGCCTTGTACTGCCCTCCTACATCGATCATTAACCAAGAAAATACTCCCAGACTTGTTCATGGTCCCTCTTCCCACATGACCCTAGTGTGTGTCAAGTTGACCAAAACTAATCAGTACGATGTCTTTGCATACGCTTTTTTTTTAAATTTACCCTCAGAAACTTAAGTTACCTGCAAATTCAGTAGAATCTTACTATTTGCCTCAAACAAAATGTTTCGTTGAAGAATCTTAGTGATTTTTTTTTCTTTTGGGGGGGTTCTGTTTACTTCTGAGACATTATAGAAGCCTTGCTGAGCCTTAAGAATGAGATAAGGGACTATATTTGCTTTATTTTTTTATTACATTCGTTTGCATGAATGGCTGCCAGTGGGAATCAGAAGACAGCTGGCAGGAGTTGATTCTCTTCTTCCCCTGGGTGGGTCCCTGAAATAACATATTTATAATTGCTGGGTTGGGTAGAATCAAAATATGCATAATTTATACATATAGGGCTATAAGTTGGGTATGGCGGCGTAAGCCTATCATCCTAGCACTCTGTATGCTGAGGCAGAAAGATCGCAGTTCCCAGGGCAGCCTGGGCTATACAGCCAGACTGTCTTAAATTTTTTAAATAAAGAAAAAAAATCAGGATAATGCAGCATGTCAATACTTAACAGTGTCTGGGAATGTTACATTCCTAGACCTGAACGGATGAGTGATTGCCTAAGCGGAGTGTGTATCTTTGTGAAGGATATTAACTTATTAATATTAACATATGTGTACCTGAGCCAGCTTCCTGGGTACAGATGTGTACATGAGCCAGCTTCCTGGTACCCAGAGTGGGGCGGAGAGCAGTAAAAAGGTTGATCTAGATGAGCAAATAGAAGATACAGTGACTCTCTAGGTGGGCTTTGGCTGGGTGACCTGGGACTTAGCGTGTCATCCTTATTAAATTACACCTTATCCTCTTGTCGGGCCACAGTTAAGACCTGATAGATTTTTCTGAGAATTACTGTGACTATCCCCACTGAGCTAGCTGTTTTCATTGCATGGCTCCCAAGTCTCAAACTAACCAGATTTTTAAAGAGTGACAAACGTTTATGCTCTGGGGCTAACTGCTACTTGGTTAGCCTGGTGTGATGACTTACATCTGTAATCCTAGCACTAAGAGCAGCTGAGGCAGGGGACTGTTGCTAGTTTAAGGCTAGCCAGGGTTAGTGAAAGTATATGTTAAAATAGGGCAAGTTTAGAGTAGGCAAGCTGTTTTATCTCTGTGTGCAAATTTGTGTGTGTTTCGAGATAGGGTTGGACTTGAATTCTACTTAATCTTTCTGAGTACTGGGATTATAGACCTGCAGAACCATACCTGGTGGCGGTCAGTTTTAACAGAGATAAAAGGAATGCCTAAGCATTGTTGTAAATAAGGTTTGGAAATAGATACTGAGGGACGACACAAAATTGTATTTGTATGTCATACAGTTTCAGGTGACTTAAGTATTGTGTTTTCTGGTTTCTAGCGCGAGTGTATCTCTATCCACGTGGGGCAGGCAGGTGTCCAGATTGGCAATGCCTGCTGGGAACTGTACTGCCTTGAACATGGTATTCAGCCTGACGGTCAGATGCCAAGTGACAAAACCATTGGCGGTGGAGATGACTCATTCAACACATTCTTCAGTGAGACTGGAGCCGGCAAGCATGTGCCCAGAGCAGTGTTTGTGGACCTGGAGCCCACTGTGGTGGGTAGGTGCCTGGGCCCTGGGTGGAAGCTTTCCTGGGGAGGGGGGGGTGTCTCAGGAAAGCCCACTGAGATATGTACAGAGTAGACAGGCTGTACACTCCTAACTCTATTGGGTAAGAAGCTGAAATAAAGGGTCGCATGTGGGGTATGTGTAACATATGTATGTAGGAGACACGTGCACAGAGGAATTGAATGGCCCTGGCTTGAAAGACTCACAGGACATATGGTCTCTTTCTCTAGATGAAGTGCGCACGGGAACCTACCGGCAACTTTTCCACCCGGAGCAGCTGATCACTGGGAAGGAAGATGCGGCCAATAATTATGCCAGAGGTCACTACACCATTGGCAAAGAGATTGTCGACCTGGTCCTGGACCGAATCCGGAAATTGGTAAGAGGATTGCAGAGGAGTCCTCATATGGTGGCTGTCCTGGTCAAGAGGGGCGGCGGCGGAGGTGGCGGCCTAGTTGGGATCACTTTACCACTGCTATGATAAAACCCCATGACAGATGCATCTTATACAAATGCTTGTACTTGTACAGCACTGTTTATCATTGCAGTTAGTTGGGGCAGGAACCTGGAGGCAGGAGCTGATGCAGAGGCCATGAAGGGCTGCTTCTTACTGGCTTGCTTCCTGTGGCTTGTTCAGCCTGCTTCCTTGCAGAATCTAGGACCACCAACCCAGGGGTCGGACCACTCACAATGGGCTGGGCCCTCCCCATTCATCACTAATTAAGAAAATGCCTTACAGGCTTCCTACAGCCTGATCCTATGGAGGCGTTTTCTTTAATAAAAGGATCCCTCCTCTCAAACTGTAGCTGGTGTCACGTTGAGATAAAACTGTAAGACAGTCATTTTAGCAAATCTGTTAGTCAGGAATCTATCATGAATTTACCAGATTTAGACGCATCTGTAGGTCTTCATTGTGTTCAGACACAGTGCGCATGTGTGGTAGACGGTCTGAATTTGCATCCGTCTGTAGAAATGGAAGTCCTGAATGCAGGGTGGAAGTCAGAGCGTGGCTTTGTAGCCACTGACTTTCGTACTCTGGTTTTACCACAGGCGGATCTGTGCACGGGCCTGCAGGGCTTCCTCATCTTCCACAGCTTTGGAGGTGGCACAGGGTCTGGGTTCGCATCCCTGCTTATGGAGCGGCTTTCAGTGGACTACGGCAAGAAGTCCAAGCTGGAATTTGCCATCTACCCAGCTCCCCAGGTCTCTACAGCTGTCGTGGAGCCTTACAACTCCATCCTGACCACGCACACGACTCTGGAGCACTCCGACTGCGCTTTCATGGTGGATAACGAAGCCATCTATGACATCTGCCGGCGCAACCTGGATATTGAGCGCCCCACCTACACCAACCTCAATCGTCTGATTGGGCAGATCGTGTCGTCCATCACAGCCTCCCTGAGGTTTGATGGCGCCCTGAATGTGGACTTAACAGAATTCCAGACCAACCTGGTGCCCTACCCTCGCATCCACTTCCCACTGGCGACCTACGCCCCCGTCATCTCGGCTGAGAAGGCGTACCATGAGCAGCTGTCAGTGGCAGAGATCACCAATGCTTGCTTCGAGCCAGCCAATCAGATGGTCAAGTGTGACCCTCGCCATGGCAAATACATGGCCTGCTGCATGCTGTACAGAGGGGATGTGGTTCCCAAAGATGTCAACGCGGCTATTGCCACCATCAAGACCAAGCGCACCATCCAGTTTGTGGATTGGTGCCCAACTGGATTTAAGGTAGGACTGGGTGCTGGGACAGTTACATCTAGAGTAAGCAACAGTCTGCCTCAGGGCCGCAGCTTTGGACAACCCCATGGCCCTTTCCATCTCAGGCTCCAAAGAAATGATGTGCAGCAAGCAGTTGCTCAGTGCCATAACACTGGGAGCCCTTTTCTCCTCAAACCAGCAATCACCAAACCGTTTTTCTTGGTTGGGGGGGGGGGTTGGTTGATAGGTTAATTTTTCAAAACAGGATTTCCATGTAGCTCTAGTTGTCCTAGAACTCACTTTGTAGACCAGGCTGGCCTCAAACTCAGACATCCTCCTGCCTCTGCCTCCTGAGTGATAGAATTAAAGGTGTGCACCACAACTGCCAGTGCCCAAACCTTATTTTTTTCTCTTTTGTTAAGATTTGCTTATTTTTTTTATGAGTGTGTGTGTGTGTGAGTGCGCGCGCATGCACACACACGCATGTGCCACATATGTGCTGATGGTATCTGTAGAGGTCTAAAGAGAGCACTGGATCTCTTGGAACTGAAGTTTGAAACAGTTGGGAAGCACCATGTGGTTGCTAAGATTTGAGCCCTGGTCCTCTGGGAAAGCAGCCCCCAAACATAATTAATTAATTAATTAATTAATTTTTTCCTTTTTTTTTTTTTTTTTTTTTGTTGTTGTTGTTGTTGTTGTTGTTGTCTTTGTTTTTTGGTTTTTTGAGTCAGGGTTTCTCTGTGTAGACCTGGCTGTCCTGGAACTCACTCTATAGACCAGGCTGGCTTCAAACTCAGAAATCCACCTGCCTCTGCCTCCCGAGTGCTGGGATTAAAGGCATATGCCACCACTACCCAGCTCCAAACAGAATTTCTTAAACCATCAATCTACCAAATGTTGTACAGATGAATTTTTCTCAGGAGACCCCTGAGAAGGCTAGAACTGCCACGGGAGGGCATGTCTGATAGCAGGTGCTGATTTGGAATGCTGTACCTTGCCTGTTTCTCCTCCTAGCTGAACCTGCATTTCTTCAGTTAAGAGCTGGTCTACAGGGAAGTACAAGTTAGGGGCTGCCCCTGCAGAGAGGGCCTGCCAGCACCACATGGACCCTGTTAGCCTCTTTGCCCTAGGTTCCATTTTTGTCAGCACCAATGTGGTTTATCACACCTTTTACAACCATTTTCCACAGCTACACTAGTTTCCGTGTTTAAAAATAAGTTTGAGTTTTAGCCGGACATTTATTAGGGCATATGCCTCTAATCCCAGCACTAGAGCAAGTTCAAGATCATTCTTATCCACATTAATGAGTTTGCAGCCAGCTCTGGCTTTTAAAGTAATTTTTAGAGCCTTTAACTTATATGTGTGTGTGTATACATGTATATATATACATATATACACATGTACGTGTGTGTGTATACATATATATTTTTTAAAAACTACAGAATATTAAACTATGGAAGATTGAAAAGCTGGACTCTCTGCCCCAAAAGCTGCTTGTCCTTATTTTTTTTTCTTTTTTTTTTTTAAACTTTTATTGCATTATGAGAAAAGTTACATAATTTTAATTTATCTGAATTTGTTAACACTTAAGCTGCTTGTCCTTATAAGTCCTTATAAAACAAGAGGCACAGCTCTGCATATTCAGGATAGGTTATGTCTTTTATACAGGTGATGTTGGTGGCAGGCCAGCAGGGGCAAAGGGTGCATGTTCCTTCGTAAAGTGGAGGTGTATTTCTTGATCTGAAGAGGCCCCTTGCATCTGTCCTTACCTGTTTCCAGCTCCAGTCCGGCTGTGCTGCTAGCTGCTGTCACAGCCGTGTGTTCAGCAGGGTGTGTAAAGGTCACCATTGGAGCTCTTCTCCTTGGCAGAGTTCACTGCTGCATGGGTGTTCTCTACACATGAAGGTTTCAGTCAGTTTCCTTTTAACCAAGCATGCAGTATACCTTGGATACAGTTCTTATTTTTGGTCTTTGTGTACAGTATGAGTGTGTGAAGATCCAGCGTGTTGGTTTCCAGTTTGGCCATTAGTGGTTTAAGTAAGTCCTTTACAATTTTTATATGTGTTGCTTTGTGTAGGTGATTGTTCATTCCCAAAAACATGGGATGGGTATTTATTTTAAGCAGGGTCCACAGTTCCCAACTTGCATCGAACTGTCACTTCTGAGGTTCATCTAAAGTTCACTGTTCTCTCCCTCTCTGGCAGGTGGGTATTAACTACCAGCCTCCCACTGTGGTCCCTGGGGGAGATCTGGCCAAGGTGCAGCGAGCCGTGTGCATGCTGAGCAACACCACTGCCATCGCAGAGGCCTGGGCACGCCTGGACCACAAATTTGACCTCATGTACGCCAAGCGGGCCTTTGTGCATTGGTACGTGGGAGAAGGCATGGAGGAAGGGGAGTTCTCAGAGGCCCGGGAGGACCTGGCAGCGCTGGAGAAGGATTATGAAGAGGTGGGCGTGGATTCCGTGGAAGCAGAGGCAGAAGAAGGGGAGGAATACTGAGCGCATGGGTCTGGCTGGCAGCCATCCATTTATGTCTTCCTCGCCATTGAAAAGATATATTATTAAAATTTCTATACTGAGGCATTTCCTCTCTAGAATGCTGTGCTTCCTAACAAAATTCCTTTCTAGATACCTGCTTTTTCCAAATAAATTTCTCTGCAGAAAACGTGTTTTTCCTAAGAAATGATAAACAACGGGTCTGTATGTTCAGTTTTAAATTCTGCCTAGGGACATTAGGATAACGTACTGATTGACTGGCACAGAAGTGGCTTTACCCAGTCTTGGGCTGCTGGGGAGGGGGTCTCCTGGGCCTCAGCTGGGGCCGTAGAAGCTCTGAGTCTGATGTTGTTTCCACTGACATCATTAGCTTTCTTCCCCTGCTGTCCTATTGCTGTTGGCGGCGACCCAGAACCGCCTACCATCGCATAGGCCCGGATTGTACTGCAGTCTTCTCTGTCAAGTTCCTGTGTAGAATTAAGTGTTGAACACTGGTCTTAGTAGGTTCTTTGAGCAGGAACCATGAGTTGTTAGTGATGGGCCTTTTTCAGTCAAGGGCTGCCAGAGCCTTATCTCAGCGTCGAAGGTTCTGGTACCACGCCATATAAACCCACATGCAGTCGCTCCATTCTAGTCAGCCAGCAGTTATGCTTAGGTGCCCAAATGAGCCACGCATATGAAAGCATGAATCTTCCAGAATGCCTGGGGCTTTCTCCAGGTCAAAATGAAACTTCTCTGAGGGGTCCAGGTAGTCCTGAGGACAGCTGAAGACCCAGCATCTCCAGGTTTGGGCCATTCTTTCACATTTTCCTGCTGTTGCAGAACAGTTTGCTTTTCCTTCCCCTAGCCCCAGTTTCCCCTGTATTCAAGCCAGTAGTGCTTATCTGAAAGACTGCAGGAGGTTCACCTTCCCTCTTAACAGCACAGAGTTGTGCCTCCACAGACTTCCCAAGGTATGGCTCTTGTCTGGCCAGCATGGAGGCCAGGGCTTGTGGGGTCTGGCTTCCGAGTGCATCTGCTCAGCACTTTGAGAGCCTCTTTAAATAGATAGATGGGTACCCAAGCAGGTAGAGAGAGGATGGCAGCTCCATGCCCTGATGGGGAAGCCCTTGAGCACGCAGTAAGAACCAAGGTTGCTCACCTAGCTTCTCACTGCTCATGTCACAAGAGAAAGCTGCCTAGTTGGGGACAGACAGTATTCAGCATCCAATCTCTGCGTTGGAACTAATTAAGACTGGCTTAAGGCACAAAGTAGCTCAGATCTGAGGCCTGGAGTTTGGGTCAAGTGAGAGCAAGAGAATATAGGAGGGAGCTGGGTGATCTGCCCAGCCTGGCCTTAAACTCTGTCCTGCTTCTTCTAAGCACTGGAATTGTAGGTGGAACCACCCAACCTAAACTGACACTTTAAAGAAAAAATCATAAGCTTTGTGGCTCATCCTTCCTCACATCATGGGTAATCTGGGCTTCCCCAACTACTTCCAAGTCCCCAGTCCTCATCCCAGGCTGCTCAAAGTGTGGTGTGGTGTGTGTGTGTGTGTGTGTGTGTGTGTGTGTGTGTGTGTGTGT
>JADRCD010140637.1:6989-33562 GCA_019843815.1 Montemys delectorum | reverse complement strand
TATCACAATTGCTCTGTAGTACTGCTTAAGGTCTGGGATTGTGATTCCACCAGAGGTTCCTTTATTGTTGAGAATAGTTTTGGCTATCCTGGGTTTTTGGAGATGGGGTTTCTCTTCTGTCCTGGAACTCATTCTGTAGACTAGGCTGGCCTCGATCTCAGAAATCCACCTGCCTCTGTCTCCCAAGTGCTGGGATTAAAGGCATGCACCAGCACTGCCCAGCTCAGAATTGCAGTTTTTAGAAATGTTCTTTGTATAACAGTTTACATGACAAGAAAGATTGTAGATCAGCATATGGAACTGATCACTTGGAGATTGACATGAGATTTCCAGTCCAACTCAGGACAACCTTAGGATTCCTTACATGTGGAAAAGGCGAGTAATAGGGTCATCGAGGAGATGTAATATAGGGAATTAACCCTCCACTGTAGGCTTGAAGGTGGAAGAAGAAAGATGTAGGCTATGCTGTATTGTCAGCCTTTAGAAGCTTAACACATAGTTCTCCTCTTACCTCTAGGAAGGGAAGACTTACCAACATATTGACATTAATTAGACCAGTGAGACTTGAATATTTCAGTCTAGATACCTGAAGCATAATGAAGTTAGTGTTTAACTTACCAAGTACATGATAATTGGTTACAGTAACAACATGAAATAGTACAGAAATAGAGCTTTAATTAGAGACTATAAAAAGAAAGAAGGCTAAACCTATACTAAAATACTCAGGTTAGCTAGTGCTTCCAAGATAAAGAAAATCAAAACAAAGGGAGTAGCAATATTCTTGAGTATGAGAAAGATTAAGAGAATAGTATGAGTTCCAGGTACTCCTTGTGAGATAGCTAAACACCCAAGGAATTTCCAGTATTGATAATGTCATCCCAAGGAACTATGGAAGTTATCTCAAGAAAATGCAATTGCTCAGAACTCAATTTCTACCATAGCCCATAAGCTCAGCAGAGATGACCACTTATATATTAGTCAGTGTTCTTTAAAAAGAACAGCATTTATAGAATAGTGACATGCACATAAGGAAATTTATTAGATTGGCTACCTATAGGATGCTACCCTGCTAGAAAAACAGTGGCCAACTCACACTAGAGGGACTAAGAATCTAATAGGCATCTATATCCCAGGGCTGGATGCCTCAGAAGTCATAATCTGACACTCAAGGCTGGGGTGATTCTTAGAGGTCTGCTGGTCCAGATCTACATTGGAAACTCAAATAAATTGGCTCTAATATTGGTAAAGAAACAGAACAGGTGATCTTGCCAGTGAGAGTGAAGACAAATAGGCAAAAGTGAAAGCTCTCTTCTTCCATGTTATTTTATTTGGGTTCCTACCATAAAATATCAGCCATATTTATAGGGGGTCTTCCCACTTCAACTATGTTAATCAAGAGCATTCCTCAAAGGATACCCAGCAGTTTGTGTTTTACTTAATTCCAGATGCAGTCAAGTTAATAACCAAGATTAGGTACCACAACCAAGGGAGAATGAGCTAACTGAATGTTTAAATTGTCCCTAGAGGGGGATATGATCAATCAATTTAAAATGAGAGTAGCTACATTTATCAGTTAGTTTATTGGTCATTTTAAAAGGAAGATATTTAAAGCATTAAGAAGACATCATTAAATTTTTGTAACCTTTGTTGGTTGATAGCTTCTGTTTGTTTTCACTATGACAACACTAGTATGACCCACAGTCAGTTTGAAGAAGTGTTAGACTGCATTTTATTAACAAACATGGCCCTTTCCTAGCTCTTGGGTTCTATGGCACTTGTGATTCTCTCCCTCTCCCCTTCTACCCCTCTCCCTCTCCCTTCTCCTCCCCATCATCCCCTCCCCTCCCTCCTCTCTCCTTTCTCTCTCTTCTTTCTTTCCCCACTTTACATGTTTAGATGTGTCTATGTGTGTGTATGTATCAGAATGTTTATTCATATATCTCTCTACATATCTTGTATCTATCAGCTAGATAGCTATCATCTATCCATCTACCTACTACCTATATATACTATTATCTGCTATTATGTATCTATTATCTATATCTATATATCCATATATATGTATACATATATATATATATATATATATATATATATATATATATATCACAAACACAAAGACATAGACAGGTACATCACAATTCTCATATCCTCATACACAAATATATAGAGAAGAGAAGAACCCACTTTAGCATTAGCAACATTGTCTTCATTGTGTCTTCAATGTGTTCAGAATGTCAGCCACATACCTTAGTGCACAATTTGGAAATTATTTGACATGGTCTCACTTTCTTTTTTCGAGCCAGAACCGTCCTGTTCCCTTCCTATAATATATGTTAACAGTTCCCTAATAGTTGCATGCATGGAATACCAGCTCTCAGTGACTGGCTTCTGTTTCCCTTCCTCCTACTCATTATTCTGTGTTCTTTCCCTGCAATCACTCTGACCTCTGGCCATATACTAGACTACTCACAAGTAGAAACCATTTCTTTATATTCAAAAGCTTTCTTACCAGGGGATCCCTTTTCTTGAAGTCTCTTTGCATTCTCAATCTCAACCTCTAGGAAACCTTTCCAAATGTCAATTCATTTCTGAACTATCCCTATGTATCTTCCTATAAAGCTCAAATAAATATGTTTCCCTTTTGATTCCCACAAATCTCATATGCTTCCAATAGAAGACACATCTGTCTACTATTATCTTTAGTTTGGGTTTTAGTTTGTGCTCTTTCCCAAAAGAGCAAAAATTAGTTTCAATGACTACCTATGCATGTACTTACATTAATCATAATGTCTTACATGCTTAGACACAAAGAAATACAATTTTAAATACATGAAATGTAATTTTATTTCTTTTTTTACCTACTTGCTCTAGCAAGAGCTTTCATAAACATTACTGAGAAGCATTTAAAAGAAGGGTAGGTGTCTTTGAGTGGTTCTTAGTTCCAAAGAAATCTTTCATCTCTGAGAATGAATTTAATCTCAAAATTTTTTCTGCATGGTTTCTGCTATATAAAGGAATTCTATTCTGAATTTGTCAACATGATTTTTTTAATGATAGATGAGTGTTGATTTACTGTACCTACTGAAATAATCATATGGTTTTATTCTTAATTTAATATGTGCATGTTTATACTACTTTATTGTGTAATTACAATGAGGAAGTATTGTAAAGCTCTTATAGCCTTCTTGTAGAATGATAACTTGTGAGTGAGGAGATTCCAGATTACATTATACAAACCTGTATTTTCAAATATAAATTTACTGGAGCAACTTATCTCTGTTGTTCAGGATTTTTATCTTGAAATAAGGTCAACTATAGCTCAAATTGGGCTAGAACGTGTGTAGCCAGTGTTGATCTTATCATTGACCATAGAATTACAATTTGTAGGAAGACATATCAAAACAAGCTACATAATATAAAGCTATCTGAATGAGTTTGATTTATGAACTGGTACTCAGACTGATGGCCAACCTTCAGTGGAAGAGACTGCACATTCACAAGAACATCAGATCAATATAACAGAGACTGATTTGGACCTCAAAATATGACTTGGAAGTTTGTGTTCTTTTTAGTTCTCCCACTACTCCTGTTCTGAATATGCCTTATAAATATCTAAAGTGGACAGCAGAATGAATCTAAGAATTTACTAGCATTTGTTTTGAAATTTAATATCTGAATTCCATTTCTTTTCCCTCCATACAAAAGGAGAAACTATTTGTAAAAATACAGGGACATAGGATATGGTTTAAGTATATATAAATAGCTTATATATAAACTAAACACATTTTTATCAGCTGGTTCATTAAACAGTAGTTAATTTCCAGATACTTAATCACTACCTTTTTGAAAGTTAATTGATATGTCTCTATTTTTTATAGCCTCAGACATTTTCTCTGGTTTCTCTTTTTGGCTTCTAAAAATAATGCATTTTTATTTGAGTATTTGTATATTTCAAAGTAGATATTTATTTAGTCAGTTCACAATCCTAAACCTGTCTTCAAAGACCTTTTCATTGCAGAAAATGCAACTATGTCCTTCTTTAGGTACACTTTCAAACAGATAGCAGTGGCATCCATCTATTCATAAGTAGACCATCTTGTTATGCTCCAAGAAAATTGTATATCAAGCTCAGAATAAAACAATGATGCTTTGTAACTTAGAAATGGTTTCATCTTATCAGATCATGGCTGTAATAACCCATTTTGCTAAGTCATTGTCAACATGAGGACTACAAAATATCTCCTGGAAATGGTTACTCTTTTCATTCATCAGGGGCCCAAGATAATTAAGCCGTCTATCAATGCTGATGCTGGCTAGGATATTTGAGGTTTCTTCTTGTCCTGACCTTGGTGTTGTCAGATGCTCAGATATAGGCTGTGATGGATCTGGAAACAGGCCTCACTCCAGGCTACAACAGCCTGGAGTGCACCTAGTGAGAGTAGTATATTTATCATTTGGCTTTCAATCATCTTGACTTTCTTCCACAATATGCCACTTTTGTCCCAACACTCAGGCTGAGTTTGTTATTTCTTGTTTATGTCCCTGAAGTCCTTTCCTGTTATGTCTGGTGTGGTCCTTGATGTCTATATCATTTGTTACAGAGGTTTATCTTCCTTTGCCTACCTGAGTGATTTCTTCAGAATGTCTTACTCAGTTTTGTCTCTCTTCACCTAACCTCACAACTGCCATAGGGAAATAGATAACTTATAAATCACTGTAGGTAATTAAATACCTTCCTCACTGCCTTCTTTTGAGACTTTTTAAAATTTTACTTCAGTATACGTGACTAGGGCTGTGTGTGAGGATGCACACATGAACGTAGTAACTGAGTATCTTATTTACTATTATATTACTATTAAGAGACACTATAGACAAGGCACTTCTTAAAAAGGACTTTAACTGAGGGCTAGCTTACTGTTCAAGAGGCTTAGTTCATCTCAGGCATGGAGTTGAAGAAGTGATTGAAGATTATGTCCTGATCTGTAGGTCAAGACAAAGAAATGGGATTTTGAAACCTCAAAGCCTACATCCAGTAAGACGCTTCATCCACCATGGCGATGATACCTCCTAATTCTTCTAATTCTTTCGAATAGTTCTGTTCCTTGGAGAATAAGAATTTAAATACATAAAGATACAGGGGCAAGTCTTATTGAAATCACCACATGGAGGAAGCCAAAAAGAGAGAGTTGAGGACCCTAGAGCTTGGTTAAATACCCTAATGAACTACCTCATTTGTGGATGCTAGGAACCAAGCCTCAGTTCTCTGGAAGTGCAGTATACACCATTAACTGCTGAATCATCTCTGTAGACTCTTTTTTTCTGTCTTAACGCAGATTTAGGTATAATATTTCTAGAAAAATAATACACTTCAAATTAAAATAGAAAGAAATTTGTGCTATTGAATACTAGCATGAGTCATAAAATACCTCTGAAAGGACTTCATTTCACTGTATTTAAGTAATATAAATATGTCTGGCTGGACTTTGTCATTTTTTGTCAGTTTTCCCTACTGAAAAATAAAACGTTTCACCCATTTTTATGGAAGTAAAGCTGAGGAAAGTTTATTTTTAAACCCCTTTTCATCTATGATATACTGAGAAAGGGTATTTTGTGACAAAACTTTTGTCTAGCCCTTAAATCTTTGCCTAGAACTGTCTGTTTCCTTCTGTCAAAATCATTATTAAGTCCATCTCTGCAAGAGCCTCCATATATGTTTGCAATACCCGCCCACTGCCACCTTCCATAAATGCTAACAAATGCCCTATTATTACTACTTACTATTGTAAGTAATACTCTATTATACTTACAATGCTCTCCCACTAGTATTCACCCCTACTAATGATGGACAATCCTCTAGGCTTCTCTTTATTAAGAGTCTTGTTGACTAACCTTTTTCATTTTCTTCTACTGTGATTTTTCCAGGCAAAATAGAGAAATAATATTTACCTCATATAGTACATTGTAGGGATGGTGTTGAGGCTAAGGTCCTGTTCCCCAATTGGTTCTTGATCCATCTATGAAGAAGCTAGCAGTCAATGAAATAGAAGGAATAGGCGGGACTTCTGGGTCCCCACAGGCAACTGAGCAGATGTAGAAGAGAGAAGAAAGGAGATTCTGCCATGTTTTGGAGGGAGAAAAGCCACACAGCTATGTGAGACCTTGGGTGGAGCAGTTATAGACTGCTTCTCCAGGCTGGTGTTGAGCTGGTACTGAAGGTGGAAGAGCAACTCAAGTTGAGTTCAGATTTAGGGTGTTGAGCTAGGAGTACAGGGAAGGCCACTCTACTCACAGTAGTTTGGAGGCACTCAGCAGTTTATCTAAGAAGGCAGGTTGAAATTGAAATTGAGCAATGTATGTGTGTATGTGTGTGTGTTTGTGTATGTGTATGTGTGTGCGTGTGTGTGTGTGTGTGTGTGTGTGTGTGTGTTTCATATGCAGATCCAATATTCTCTGATTGGGTACTGGTAGTGCAGACCATTCTGAGAGCTTAAAGTGAGGTAGCAAAAGCTACATGCAACAGTGTATCAATGACAAATGGAAACAATCATTTTGCACAAGCCTAGATTAGTGAATCAATGAATTTATTGGGCTTACTTGTAGCGGCATCGGTAACATATTGCTTATAAAAATATAGGTGATGGGTTTCTAATAAGAGCAGGAGTGAGTTGTGCAGCTGACTCACCAGAAAAAAATTCCAATATGAGTGAAAGCTTACCCATGGAATCAAGGTCCCTGAAGTTGCTTATACAATTTTCAGGTAAGTACATCATTCTCCTATCTCAAAGCTATTATTACTGCTCATATAATCTTGTGGTCTATAGTTTGTCTGGTAACTTTCTTGTAAATTCTTGTAACTTTCTTGGAAGGATGCCTCCACATCTCACCATGAGGGAATGTTTTAGCAAGAAGGAAACAGCTTCACATATTATTTCTGATGGTCCATCTGAGTGATTTTCCATACATTGATTCCCACATAACTCCATGGCTATAATTTGTGAGCATCATATGCTACACAGAACTGAGCCCAGTACTATTATACAAACATACTTTCCTTCTATAGAAATGGCTCTGAATAAAAATTTATATTCAGCTTTAAGTATTGAGAAGATCCATATCTGGTTTCTCTTTCATAACGACATAGAAAAAGGAACAGTTTTCATTACAGTGTTCACTATTGTTGATCTTCTCAGACTAAATTTTTCCCATCATGCATTAATTTGCTCTTTTCATAATTGGCCACTCATTAATTTCCAAATACTTATTCTTACCACATCCTTCCTGGTGTTCCTTCTCAGATTCTGTGGAGTACCTCCTACTAACTCTGACTACTAAAGATGGAACTGAAAGTTAACTGCCCCTCCCCTTCCTGCCTACAATTGTCTTTGAAAGAATCTCATTCACTTTATAATTTGAAATTTCTTCTGAATCTAAAATATCAAAAGTTCTACTTCAAACCCCCATTACATCCTAAATATAAATAAATTCATTTACACATTCAATGTCAATATTGGTTTACAAAAATCACCACTAACTTATTATGTCCAAATCTAAACTCCTGATCCCTTTCTTTCTCCCACTTTTTGATCCTGAAGACTTCTCAGACTAGTGTCAAAACTTCTCTTCTAGGTACATGAGCAATATGGACAATACCTACAGCTACATCCAAGATCAATAGAGGGTCCTAGTGATTCTTAGGTCATTCCCACCCTCTATTGTCATGTTGTCCTGATTCTCCAGGCCACTGTCACCTTCCATCAGGATTTCTAGACTTTCCTCTAGCAGCATCCTCATTGTTCTTCCCCTGCTTCAGCCCTTTCCCAGCACTTATCAACTTAGCCATGTTTACTTTCTAATTAGTAAAATTCAGACCTTTACAATAGTATCCAACTAGATACAATAAAATTCAATAGTAGCCATGCTCCCCTGACCTAGCCACTGTGACCTCTGACTTCCACCCTGACTTAATCCCCGTGTCTCCTTTTATTTTCATTGTACTATTTCCCAAAACCACCATCTGTGCTTGAGCTTAAGGACCTGTACTATCTTCCGTCTACTTGAATGTGTATTCTATCTAAGGAAAGTCCATTAAAACATATGTTCTCTATAACTTGCAGAAGGTAAATAATTCAAAAGCTTCAGGAAGTCCCTGAAACTGACCAGATGCATTAGGACCTGAATATGCTTGGTCCATGGAGCAGTACTATTAGGAGTTGTGGCCTGGTTTGAGTAAGAGTGGCCTTGTTGGAGGAAATGTATCACTGTGGGGGTGAGCAGATTGACCCTCTTCCTACCACCTGGGAGCTAGTCTTCCCCTAGTGGACTTCAGATGAAGACACAGAACTCTCAGTTCCTCCTGCACCTTATATGCCTAGATGCTGCCATACTCCCACATTGATGATAATGGACTAAACCTCTGAACCTTTAAAGACAGCCCCAATTAAATGTTGTCCTTAAGCTGGACTTAGGCCTCCTCACACATATGTGGTAGCTTGGTCTCCATGTGGGTCCTGAACAACCGGAATGGGGACTATCCGAAAAGTTGTTGCCTGTTTGTGGGATACGCTTCTTGCTGTGTTGCCTTATCTGGCCTCAGTGGGGGAAGTGCCTAGCCTCCTAGACTTGAAGTGCAAGGGTAGGGGGAATACCTAGTAGGGGGTAGGCACCCACTCTTTAGAGAAGGGAAAGGGGGATGGGGGAAGGTTGTGACCAGGAGTGGGGCAGTGAGTAGGATGGAATGCGAATAAGTAAAACAACAAAATTTAATTTAAAAATGTATTGTCCTTATAAGAGTTGCCTTGGTCTTGGTGCCTGTTCACAGTAGTAAAACCCTAAAATACAAGTCGGTGCCAGGGCCTGGGCTATCTCTGTGATAGGCCTGAATATTCTTTTGTTGGAGGAATGTGGATTTAGGTAGTTTTGTAAAGCAGAGGAATGCTTTAAGTGGGGTGTCAATAGGCCATACTAGTTATAAGAAGCATGGAAGACAGGGTTTCTGAGTGTGTTTTGAACTTTAAGAATCTAGCTCAAGAGGTTTCAGAGGAGAAAATTTTAGTATGTGACCCACAAACTATTTTTGTGATTTTTGGTGAAGAATATGGCTGCTTTTTGCAATCATCTAAAGAGTCTTCCTGAGACTAAGGTGAAGAGATTTGACAAAGGAAGTCTCAAAACAGCCTCACATGAATTCTGTTGTGTGGTCACTAAAGTTGATTTTTATGCTGAGCATTTTAATGAAAAGGAGCAACCTGAGTAAGGAAAAATACAAAATGTATGATTGAAAGAGTAAAGTGGCACCAGAAAGTGGAGTGAAACTAAATCTTGTGTTCAAAAGTATTAAATGGAATTAAGGGAATGGTGACTTAGCAGGAAGATCCCATGAAGCTAAACTTATTGTTTATGCATTTGCTGTTGTAGGAGGGGAAGTTATATCATGTTAGGCCCAGGCCTGGTGGTACACACCTTTCATCCCAGGAGACAAAAACAAGCAGATCTTTGAGTTCCAGACTATCCCAGAACAGAACAAGTTCTAGGTGAAGAAAAGCTTAAGTCCAGCCACACCTTGAGTATATACCTTTAATCCCAGCATTCCTGACACATAGTTGTGTATATTTTGGAGTTTAAGGTCAATCTGCAGAGCAAGTTTCAGGACAGCTAATCTTAGGCAGTGTGAATGATTTAGCAAAGAGAAAACTGGTGATAAGAGAACAAGGGGGCTATTTTTTTTGTTTGTTTTAAGAGACATGTTTTCTCTGTGTAGCCCTGGCTGTCCTGGAACTCACTCTGTAGACCAGGCTGGCCTCCTATTCAGAAATCCACCTGCCTCTGTTTCCCAAGTGCTAGGATTAAAAGTATGCACCACCACTGCCTAGCTAAGGGGGTATTTTCTAGCCCTAGAAGCAGCAGAACTCAACAGCTTCAGCTATTTAGGTCTGGCTTTAGAATTAAGAATAGAAGAATCTAGTGGGTCAGTTGATGCTGGTTGACTGAAGCAAAGAATTTAGCAGTGATCAAGAAGAGACAATGTAAATGAATGGAATTATTAACTAATAAAAAAGAGAGGCCATCATCACTGAGGTGAAATCCTCTGGGAAGTGTTTTTTGAGAGTATAAGGAAGCTGTTTTCCTGAGATAGGGTTGTACCTCATGTTCCAGCTGGAGATGGTAATGTATAAGGATAACTCATGTTGTACTTGTTTTGAAGGCACCAACAGTTCATGGAGAGCAGAGTGAAGTTGCAGCCACAGTTGTTATTAAGGGCCCAGGACAGAAGGGGTCATACAGAAAAAGTTGAGGCTTGGCACCATGAAAGGAGAGTATGAGAGGCAATTGGTGAAATCTAGCTGCAGTGGAAGATCCCAGGGTATTGAAGATGCCAGTACCTTAGGATGACCATCAGGAACAGCAGGACCAGTGGAGTAGAATCAATTAGACCCGCAGTGCTATAGCACACATAACTGGAAATGTATGTGATCTAAGTCCTATTTAGGAGCCCAGAAGAGCAGATATTGTATATGGATCCCACATATTGGAGCAAGATATGCATTGAAGTTGCCTGAGATACCCAAAGATGTTAAAGATTCCAGAGCCATGGGATACTTGTCGAGGGAAGGTGATACTGTGAAGTATAACTTGGAGATCTGAAGACTCTTTTGACATAAGACATGGAAATTCAGAGTTTGGAGTTTGCTCAGATAGTTTGCTGTCTTGCATTAGAGATTACAATTAAGTGATTGGGTGAATCTCAGAAAAGACTTTGAATTTTGAACTTTTAACATTGTTGAAACTGCTATAGACTATAGGGACTTTGAAACTTGAGCCAACTGTATTTTTTATTATGCTATGGCCTGGTATGGACTCCATAGACTCATATGTTTGAACCTATGGGGGCCAGAGAATGGAATGCAGTTGTCTGAATACACTTGGCCCAGGAAGTGGCAATATTAGATATGGGGTTGTTGGAGGAAATATGGCCTTGTTGGAGGAAGTGTGTCACTATAGGGGTGGGTAATGAGACCCTCCTCATAATCATGTGCAAGCCAGTCTTCTAGTAGCCACCAGATGAATATGTAGAACTCTCAGCTCCTCCTACACCATGCCTGCCTAGAAGACATGTCTTGGTGATAATGGATTGAACCTCTTGCCATGTAAGCCAACATCAATGAAATGTCCTTCTAAGAGTGCCTTCATCATGGAATCTGCTTACAGCAGTAAAACCCTAAGACAGGCTGTAGCTGCCTGCAGCCACTCATACAATTGGGTCATCTGGAATGGGGGTCAGGGCCTGAATAATTAAGGGTACTGGAAATGCAGGAAGGATTTGAAAAAATTAGACCAATACATGGTTTGCTTTCAGTCTGCCATCATTCATTCAATTCTCCTTGTTACAAGTAGAAAGGTAGATAGGTAAAGCAAAACCCCTCCCCCAAGTTCGTCAGCAACTTAGCCCAATCAGCAGCTTCATCTTCAGTCTCTGGAGGTGGGACTTCTGGCATAACTGGAACTTGGAGAGAGGTGTGGCAATTAGCAGGAGGTAGGCAGAGAGGCGTGGCTATCTGTGGCAAGGCGGGGTCTGATTGAATCAGCCCTCAGCTATAGGAGGGTCACAACAGGTCCCTCTGTCCTCAAGCTTGCATGGACAGTAAGGAAAGTTACACACCAATAATCAATATTAACCTTGATTCTTTGGATGAAATAGTTCTCAGATTTCTATAATGTAAAATTATTCTTCTCCTAATTTGTAATTTATAATTTATGTTGAGAATGGAATCATAACTGTACTCATGATTAACAGTGGATAATTTTCCTAATTGCATAAGCTTGGATATTTGTGACCTGAAATTGTTCTACATGAAAATTTTATTGTGTATGTGTTTCTGCCGTTTCTGTTTTGCTCCATTAATCTATATTAATTTGATGAATATATTTTGATTGCTAAAACTGTATACTAAATTATAAAATCAGGTAGTTTGAATCTTCTAACTTTTCTCTTCTCTTTTCATATTATATCAATTATTCAAACCTTTTTCCCACATTAACTTCAAAAATTAATTTGTTTTAAATATAACTACATATGTACATACATAATGTTGACTGTAACTAAATTAAATGTTTACCTATATTAAATTAAAAGAATTAACCTTTCATTGATTGATTGGTTAATTGATTGATTTAATGCTCGAAATCAACTACAGGCATCATGAATGCTATTAGGCCAATGTTCTACTACTATGAAATACCCAGCCCTTAGTTGTATGAGACAGTGTCTCATTAAGTTCATACTAGCCTCAAACTTCTAATCTTTTGGTTCCATTTCCCAAGTTCTAGAATTGTTCTGCCTAGGAATTTAACTCTGTACAATGTTTACTATTAATATATAATATGATATAGTTCTATTTATTTAGCTTTTAGTTTCATTAATCAGTGATTAACAGTATTACAAACTAGATTCTACATGTTTTTCAAATTTACATGTAATTCCTTTAAAAGAAATCATCTTGCTATCAATTTAGCTTATTATATACAGTATAATATTTTACATACAGTAATGCAAATATATAAATCATTTGTTCAGTGTTACAGTCTTGGAGTGAGGGACTTGCAAGCCTGTTTCAAAGGGTGAAAAGATGCCTCTCTCTTGATTCAGCCACACCCAGAGTAATATTTAGTCTAATTACTTCCCAGTTTATCATGGCATCATATGAGCTCGAGAAACCATGTTGTTTCTGTAAACAATATACTTAACCATGAAGCTACACATAATTTTTGTGTCTGACACTTCTGCTTTTTGTTGTGAGAAAACATTTTAGAGAATGCTGAATGCTGTATTAGGAACTGAAGATCACACCAGACTATCTCCCTCTGCTATATATAACTTCCAAAATTATCTTCTTAATTTTTACCAAACATAATAATGTGTTTGAATCCAAACTAAAAATATGCATTTATAAGAAGTTAGTGTGAGGAACAGCTGGTGTGCCCTTAAAATAGTATATTATATGCATTGCTCCTCATAAATATTTTAAAATTCCCATTAAAGAGGAAAAAAGAAAACTTTAGCCAACAAATCTATTTTAAAGTCACAGCACTTTGTAGCAGCATATTTCATGGATATTGAAATTCTACAGAACAAATAGGGAGTTACAAATGAGATCTAAAGGGAAGCACCATTATTAATGGAGGGCCGTTTTTCACTTTGAAGCAGCAGTGATCAGCAATGATCTATACAGAATATTACCTCAACTTGAATAAATCCTCTGCCCTCCTAAGCACCTAAGAAAGACGTTGAAGCCATGGTGGAAAGACTTATCTTTTACCTTGTCTTTATAACATCTAGGTTATATATCTGTATGTCTATAATGCACCTAATGCACATCTCTCCACATGACTGAAAGTAGAATCTATTGCCAGAGGGTTTGGAAATTTAATAACAGATTTTCTCCACACTCCAAGAGAATTGAAATGGCCAGAAGAATCATCAAACACAAACATAATATTAGTAACAGTTGATAGCTTTTCACCTCTTACCACACAGGAAATGGTCTACAGAATCAGTAGGTTTTTGAAGTATGTCCTAATGTTTACCTTTATTTATTTGGCTTTGAGTCAACTGTGAGCCCTGTGATTCAATTGGTAGGTATCATCATTGGCAGAGGAATTCCAGAAATATCTTCAAATCAATCTTCCATGTTTTATCAGACAGGTAAGACTTTATCTCTGGCAATTGATAATATGCTTTACAAATAAATAAATTAAATTAAACAATATAATATCTCATTAATAAAGGAATAAAGAGATAGGGATTGATGCACAGAAAGTGACTAAATATGGTTGCAATCTTGATCCCTGGTCTTGTATATGCTACATGTCTAGATTTATGACTCATCATTAAACTGAAGAATACTAGGAAGGCCACTTGCATCATTAAGAATTACTCAGATCATATGGGATAGCAATGTTCCATTCCTCCACATATGATTAATTCAGGCAATACTAAAGGTTTGAGGTGAAATAAAAAGTAAAGTTAGACAGACTGAGAAAACTTCTTAGATTTTTATGACTTTCCTTTTATTGTGTTTAATATTGTCATTAATAGAAACCAGAGGTTGAGCTTTTGCTATATACCAGCCACTCTGCTAACTGAGGTCAACATACTCACATTGTTAGCAATGATCAAATTGATGTTTGAGAAAGGTTCTTCCTTTTGTGGCTAATAACACATATCAGAAAAGATTAGGGAACTTAGAGAAAATCTTACTTCTTCCATATTTGGGTTTCAGGACAAAGATAAAATCAAGTGGACTCAGTTCTGTTTTAAACGTAAAACTAAGATTAGTTATGGGACTGAAGAGATTCTTCAGTGCACTGCTCATTCAGATGACTTGAGTTCAGTTCCAGACACCCATATTGGTTAACACACAGACGCCGGTAACTCTAGATCCAGAGAGGCTGACACTCTCTTGTAGTTTTTGTGTACACTTCCATACATAAGGTAAATATAGAATAAAGACACATAATTTATGTACCGGTCAAAATAAAAACAAAATAAAAGCATGGTTAAGAATACATGTTGCTCTTCCAGAGAAAAAAGACTCTATTTCAGTACCAACATGGTAGCTCATAGCCATCTGTTTATTTAAATATAAACTACCCTTCTACTTGGTATTATTTTACATTTATCTGCAGTTGTCTGGAATATGGCATTCTCTTTTGGCCTCCACAGGAACTTCATGCACATAGTGTACAGATAGACTCAGAAAAACACATATATATTTTGAATTATAAAATATATTTATTTTAAATCTTTAAAAAATCTTGTTTATTAAAGTCAGCCTTATGCTTGACACTATGGTTAGAGAGAAGGAGATATTAATAAAGTTTTATACCCTTTACTTAGAAAGACCAATCTACAAACAAAATTTGGAGATAGTATGTAATACTAAAATAAATCATGAACTATTACAAAATTTTAGCACTCCTCAGTATGTAAAACACTGCACCCAGAGACTGATATCAGAGCATACACCATAAAGTATGCTGCAATTCTAGGTAGTAAATTAGTTCATATGAAGTCTTAAGAATCCTAAATATAATCAACAGACACAGTATACAAAACCCCAAGATGTCAATATGAAAGTTAGGTTATTATGCTCGTGGGAACTGGCAGGTCCTTAGATGCTGCTTCCCATAAAAGGTAAGAAGATAGAAATGTGACAAAGAATGTAATCAGATGTTCTACTGAGTAAGAAATTAGATTTCAAGGTAATATGGCTTGAGGTAAGACTATCTGAAGAATACATTCTTCTATTCCATTTGAAGAAGAAAATTCTTTCCTTGGTTTAGGCTCAAGACATTTTTTAAAACTTATTTTTATTAGATATTTTCTTTATTTACATTTCAACTGATATCCCTTTTCCCAGTTTCCCCTCCGGAAAAAAAAAAAAAAAAAAAGAAAAGAAAACTGTTAGGAGCCACACTCGCCATTATAAGATGGCGCCGGCTTCCTGCTTCCTGGTTCTTCTCGGAAGCCCTGCTTGAATGTGCGCCTGCGCAAGGCACAAAACTTAGTATGCTAATTAGGCACTAAGGCTAGAGCCAATGAGGGATCTGCACGTCTCCCAGAGATCTATATAAGCCGTGGAGTTTCGGCGTTCGGGGTCCTTCTACTTCATGCCATCTAAAAGAGCTGTAACAATAAATTGCTGTCAGAAGAATCCTGAGTGTGGTGTGCTCCTTATCGGCGAGGTAGTGCGCTACAGAAAACCCTATTCTCTCCCCCTCCCCCTGCTCACCAACCCACTCTCTCCCGCTTCCTTGCCCTGGCATTCCCCGACACTGGGGAATAGAACCTTCACCAGACCAAGGGCCTCTCCTCCCAATGATGACTGACTAGGCCATTCTTTGCTACATATGCAGCTGGGGCCATGAGTCCCACCATGTGTACTCTTTGGTTGGTGGTTTAGTCCCTGGGAGCTACAAGGGTACTAGGTAATTCATATTGTTGTTCATCCTAAGGGGCTGCAAACCCCTTCAGCTCCTTGGGTCCTTTCTCTAGCTCCTTGATTGGGGACCCTGTGCTCAGTGCAATGGATGGCTGTGAGCCTTTACTTCTCTACTAGTTCAGCACTAACAGAGCCTCTCAGGAGACAGCTATATCAGGCTCCTGTCAGCCAGCACTTGCTACCATCCACAATAGTGTCTGAGTTTGGTGATTGAATATGAGAAGGATTCCCAAGTTGGGCAGTCTCTTTAACTTCTACAGTCCTTTAGGAGAACAGTAGAATTTGGTTTTTCCCTAGGTTCATGGCCTAGCTAGCTTCAGGTTCTTGGTCACCTGTGTGATGTCAGGCATGAGTTAAATCTCATGGAGTGGACTTTAAATTCAATTAGATAATGGAAGGTTAACACAACAACTTTTGTGCCACTATCATTCCAATGTAGCTTAGAGGGAAGTCATCATTGTTGATAACATGATTTGTAGTTGTACCTTCGGTACCATGAACACCTGCCAGCAGTGGTAAATGCTCTGGGTAGGCTTCAGTGCAAGTGCGCTGTGTTCATTGAACTATGTAGGTATTGATTTCAGCACTAAGGTCTTAGTATCAATTTGTGTGGAGCAACAAATAAGCTTGGCAATAGCCTGGGTTTGGGGCTTCTCATGGGAACCTGTTGGCCAAGAACTCCATTAATTGTAGCCCACTCCTAGGATTAGACGTGTCGCTTGATGGTGAGAAATATGTGCTTTTTCTTCTCATTATTTGGTGATTCCAATTTAGATTTCTTTCATATATGTATATATTTTAAGAAGCTTTATACTATATTAGGTTCCGCTATGACTCCATCAAATGGTCTTTACTTTTAGCCACCTCTTCCAGTTTTCTCTCTCTTTTTCCTTGTCTTCCCTCCCCATCCCCATTTGATTCCCTGATTCCAGTCACACATGTCCCTGTTTATTCATAACCATCTGATGAGATTCTTTCCTCCCCCATAGTCATTTGCTCTATATCTAACTATGTCACTCTATGAATTATAGTTTGCTTATTGAATTCTTAACAGATAACATTCACATCTAAGTGACTGTATACCATATTTTCCTTTTTGTTTCTGTGTTACCTATCTCAGATGATGTTTTCGTAGCTCTATCCATTTGCCTTCCCATTTAAAGATTTCAATTTTTGTTGTTTGTTTGGTTGGTTTTTTTTTTTTTAAGATCTGAGTAATATTCCACAGTTTTTTTCTACTCTACCACAAGTTGGCATCTAGACTGTTCAAATTTCTGACTATTATGAATAGAGCAGCAATGAACATGGTCAAGCAAGTGTCTATATAGTAAGATATAGAGTTCTTTGGGATCATAGCCACAAATATATTCTTACTCTTGATTTAATGAATTATTTTATATTCTAGGCAGGAGTCTAAAGATGGTACTTAACTGTCATCCCTCATTTATAACCAATCCCCTCTGAACATTCGCAGGTTTACTATTATGTTATTTCATAATTATCTGTATGCCCCTTACGAGGCTTAAGGGAGAGATAAGCATTTAAAATTAGAAGGTTGTCCATAGTTGGTAAGAAAAGAGAAAGTCAACTAAACATAACACATGTGAAAGAAACATATGTGCACACCCTTCTATTGCGGTGATGCAGAATGAGTAATAAGGTGAGAATGAGTAATAGAGGTGAGGGAAAGCAAGGATCATGTGTGTACCCAGAAGTACATTCTTCTCCAGAACCTCCAGGTCATAACCTGGCTAGAATTTTGATTTTGACCTTCTTAATCCTAAGCAAAAGATTCATGTGAATAAATCTTTGCTTTGGACTTACATAAATATGGAATACTAAATAGTATTATTTTAAGCTATGGCTCATGTACAATTTTTTTCACAAAGAAAAAAAATCACACTTATTTTTACCTCCCAGTGGGTAGGATACAGAGACAATGCTGATGTTTCTAGAAGATTCTGGTCTATATCAAATATCTATTGTAGCTGTCAACCCTTAAGCTCTCAGGAATTTCCTGAGTTTCCTTCTGACATTTGATGTAACACCCTGAATATGACCAGTTCAAATGGGAAAATATGGAGAATATAATGAAATGTTCTTCTGTCCCCAAACTCTAAAATTAGACCATTGGGTATATATTATATTTTAAGAATCTATTTTCACATGATGTATTTCCTCAACACTTGTAAAGGTTTGAATTAGTGATGAGAAAGGCACTAATGAGAGAGCATAAGCTTGAGAACCATAAATGTTGAAAAACTTCCATGTTTTCACCATGAAAGGTGTAATAAAACAATTGTAAGGATTTTATTTGATGTGAGAGTTGTTATATTTACAAAAGAATAATTTATCCTCTAAGATAAAATCTAAGTATTGGAAACATGCATGGCCGTATTTACACCGAATCCCTCAGAACATGCCTGCATGTGTATTATTATCACTGACAATCATAATTCCTGCTACTTTCTTCTATTAGCCAGATCAAGACCAATTTTCCAGAACTTACTATTCTTTGATATCCATTGTCCCTGGCTGTGGACATTCTCTCAGTAGTTTTTGGTTATTCTTAGAATTGTTCTATACCAATTCTCCTTTCATTGCATAATATCTCTAAATCATCTGCTAAGTCTGGTAATTCCAGAATATAGCAGTTAGGCATCTTATATTTTTCTTTTATTTTCTAAATTAAACATCCTTGGTTTGATTCAGTGCCACAGTATTGATATAGAAAGAGATTGTAAGACTTGACTCTATTAGTCATATAGCAATGTACAACATTCACATATCACTGAACTTAGTTTTACTATACATCTGTATAGTTAATCTGTAGCCTCTGCAATATGGTATTCAGAAGAATTACTCTTAAACCTGGAACTTATTGTACTCTAAAGTTGTAAATTATTATTATTTATTCTTGGATAAAAACTCATTTTATTTCTTCGGTTCAAGTGTTTGTACATGTAGAATTGAATAGGTGATGGACCAATTGTTATAACAAAAATGCTAGGAGGTATAAATATTCAGGAAAGTATTACATTCTTCAATGAATATCTCTCCTTTTGTGTGGTAAATATCAAGATATTTCCATACTCTGTATGACACATAGAGTTAGACTATTAAAAACAGCACCCCACAAGTCAAATCAAGTCTAATCCCTGTATTTCTGAATGAAGTTTTATTATAACACATACAAGATCATTTGCTTGCAATTCATTCATTATTGATTTCACATCATAGATCAATTTAATAGATTAGAAAAGAATTCATGTGGTATTTATCACTAAATGCTGCATTGTTTGCTAATGAGCTGTATGTAGAAAAGCTATATGGGTTCTCAGGTCAGCATGGTTGTGCTGTTTACTGACATGAAGATGTGGTCAAGTTGCTTTGTCTTTCCATGCTCTGGTTTGCTTAGCCTTGATAAGCAATGTGCACAAAACATTCTGAAATGAGCATAGAGGACAAGCACTCTAATATAACTACTCTAATAACTTACTCTTAGGGAGTACCCTGCCATTGAAAAAAATCTATATGGTCTGGCATTAAATGAAATGTAAATCCATTACCCAGTAGTTGTTCATTTAGTTTATGTCAGAGTGTGTGGAATGCCTTACATGCATCTTTTTTTATTTTTATGATCAAATATTAATTACTATAATATAACAACACCATGAACTCTCACAATTACACACAAACAGCTTTGACAATAGCACTATGCTCAGAAGTTACATATCTTCAGAGTGTTTTCTTTAGGATATTGGAGGAGAGACAAAGATCTATCTGGTACTGTCCTGGGATGGATCTCATGCTCAGTCTTTCCCTCTGAATAGAAAGTGAGCTTATTTTTATATAAATTTTAATTACAAACATTTTGTGAAATGGTCATCAAGTATAATATTTACTTAAAACTGAAGCAATATTCTTCTTTTTTTTTTCCAAGACAGTGTTTCTCTGTGTAGCCCTGGCTGTCCTGGAGCTCACTCTGTAAACCAGGCTGGCCTCGAACTCAGAAATCTGCCTGCCTCTGCCTTCCAAGTGCTGGGATTAAAGGCCCGGCTTGAAGCAATCTTCTTAACCTACATTAGAGAAAGTTTGAGTGAAATTAAGTGGCCTTGCAATTCTCTTCAGTAGACAGTTATCCTGGAATGCATGTCGACTTTGAGAAAATCATAGAATGTACTGAAATAGTAACAGTCTCAAAGACAGAAAGCTTATCATAATACTTATTTAAAATAATGTCAGCATTTTACAAATATTAAAATTCTGACAACTTACTAATTACTTGAATCCCGTACATTTTTAAGGCTAAACTTTTAAAGTGTGTCTTCTGCAGTGTAGGGGAGTGCCAGGGCCAACAAGTAGGAGAGGGTGGGGTGACAGGCATGGGGAGGGGGGAGGCAAAAGGGGCTTGTTCTTGTCATTTTTCTTTGTTTGTTTGTTTGTTTTTTGGAGGGGAAACTGGGAAAGGAGAAATTTACATGTAAATAAAGAAAACATCTAATAAAAAACAAAACAAAAAAATAATAAAAAATGATTGATCATTACAACAAAAAAAAAGAAAATCATTTTACTACAAGAAATATACAACTGAAGAACTCTAGGGAAAAACTTAAAACTATACATTCTACCCATTTCTCATGGTGCTGAAAAGGACAATTTGATGATGCTATATGAAGATAGCAAACTTTTTACTCTATTAAATATACATATACAGAGCTCTACTTGGAATTAATGGGCTATAAAATAAAATTAAGACAAGAAGTAGAAAGGGACCTACATTGGAGAGTCCATGGAAATTGAAGGGAAGCAGTAGGGGTGGGTTTGATCAAAGATACATTATAGATATGTTTGAAAATTTCAAAGAATAAACAAAAAATTTATAAATAGAAAGAATAGCAAATGGGGATATAGTTCACTAGTAGGGTTTTTCTGTCATACAGAAGGTTCTGTGTTCCCACACTTTCACCACAAAACTCAATCCAAACAAATAAGACTTTTAAAAAAATCTAACAAATAACAAATCCATGGTAATATTTGTTGTACCCTCTGAATCTAAAAACTAGTGAAAAGGTATAAGAAACATAGGAACATAAAGATTGGCAAATAATGATTTAGGAACCAGTGGAATATTGTGATCGTTATTTATTTATTTGATACAAAATCAAAAATCTGCCTCTGTTCTCCCAGCTGCTGCTATTTAGAGTGGCATTAAAATGGTATATTCATCCCAGAAATTTTGCATGTCTACCCATATGACCATGATACATGACATCTCACTTAAATTTCTGTAGAAATAGTACACTGCACATGTTTTCTATATGACTTACATTCTAAGTAACAGATTAGGTTGTGAAATGGGGCTATCATTTCCAATTTGATGGAAAATTATCAAGAATTAATAAATTATGACCATGATATCTCATCAAAGATATATCAGATAAAACTGCACAAAACAGCCAGTCAGCAGCATCTATAAATTATCAATAAAAAGTTTCCAATTAGATTACAGATGATGTATTCTGTAATTTCTTATATTTTTCTTGATTTGTTGTTTAATATAAAGAAGTCAACTATAACATACTCCTGTATGGGAAAACCAAATGTAATTTAGTATTAAAGTGTTAATCTTTACAGCTAGTAAGAATGTTGTAAATTTTCAGTAGAATATCATAATTCATCTTTATGTTATATGAGAAAAATCATCTGTGTGGAAAAATTGAATTTCACCCTGAATCACAACATACACAGATGAATTACTACTAAGAAACAGGTTATCTTTACATTAAAAATGATAAATTGATATATAATGAATACAATAATTCACTTATATTAATATACTAGAATATTTATAAATAAACTAAGGCTTTAAGGAATATGTAATAGAGCCCATCCAGGAGTGCTGACACAGGCTTACAGACCCAAAGGAGGAACAAGCTTCACCTAGAAAGAGTAAGAACATCTAACACCAGAGATAACCAGATGGCAAAAGGCAAATGCAAGAATCATATCAACAGAAACCAAGACTAGTTGGCATCATCAGAAGCCAGTACTCTTACCACAGAAAGTCCTAGATACCCAAACACAAAGGAAAAGCAATATTTGGATTAAAAATCATCTCTCATGATGCTGTTAGAGGAATTTAAGAAGGAAATAAATAACTCCCTTAAAGAAATACAGGAGAAGACAGGTAAACAGGTACAAGCCCTTAAAGAGGAAACACAAAAATCTCTTTAAAAATTACAGGAGAACACAACCAAACAGGTGAATGAATTGAACAAAACCATCCAGGATCTAAAAATGGATAGAAACAATAAAGAAATCACAAATGGAGACAACTCTGGAGATAGAAAATTTAGGAAAGAAATCAGGAGCCATAGATGCAAGCATAGCCAACAGAATACAAGAGATAGAAGAAAGAAACTCAGGTGCAGAAGATATCATAGAAAACATTAACATAAGGTTCATCATAGAAAATATTGACATAAATTTCAAAGAAAATGCAAAATGCAAAATGACTTTAACCCAAAACATCTAGGAAATCCTGGATACAATGAGAAGACCAAATCTAAAGATAACCAGTATAGAAGAGAGTGAAGATTTCCAAATTAAAGGGTCAGTAAATATCTTCAAAAAATTATAGAAGAAAACTTCCCTAACCTAAAGAAAGAGATGCCCATGAACATACAAGAAGCCTACAGAACTCCAAATAGTTTGAACCAGAAACAAAATTCCTCCTGTTACATAATAATTAAAACAAAGAAAGAATCAAATGCACAAAATAAAGAAAGAATATTAAAAGCAGTAAGGGAAAAATGTCAAGTAACATATAAAGGCAGACCTATCAGAATTACACCAGTCTTCTTGACAGAGACTATGAAAGTCAGAATATCTTGGGCAGATGTCATACATACCCTAAGATAACACAAATGCCAGCTCAGGCTACTATACCCAGCAAAACTCTCAATTATCATAGATGGAGAAACCAAGGTATTACATAATAAAAACAAATTTACATACTATCTTTCCACAAATCCAACCCTTCAAAAGGTAATAAATGTAAAACTCCAACATAAGGAGAGAAGCTACACCCTAGAAAAAGCAATAAAGTAATCTTCCAACAAAACAAAAAAGAAGATAACAACATGAACAGAATTAAAGATCAGATAAACGATCTAAACAGTCCCATACCCCCTAGAGAAATAGAAGCAATAGACTATTAATATAGTCTCCCATCCAAACAAAAAACAAACAAACAAAAAAACAAAAACAGATCCAGATGGGTTTAATGCAGAGTTTTTATCAGACCTTCAAAGAAGACTTAATACCAATACTCCTCACACTATTCCACAAAATAGAAACAGAAGGTACTCTACCTAATTCATTCTATGAAGCCACAATTACTCAGATACCTAAACCACACAAAGACCCAACAAAGTAAGAAAACTTCAGAATTTCCCTTATGAATATCGATGCAAAAAATACTAAATAAAATTCTCACAAATAGAATCCAATAACACATCAAAATGGTCATCCATCATGATCAAGTAAGTTTCATCCCAGGGATGCAAGGATGTTTCAATATATAGAAATCCATTAACTTAATCCACTTTATAAACAAACTCAAAGAAAAAACATGTGATCATCTCATTAGATGCTGAGAAAGCATTCTACAAAATATAACATCCCTTCACAATAAAAGCCTTGGAAAGATCAGGAACTGAAGGCGCATACCTAAACATAGTAAGAGCAACATACAGCAAACCAATAGCTAACATCAAACTAAATGGAGAGAAACTTGAAGCAATCCGACTAAAATCAGGGACTAGACAAGGTTTCCCACTCTCTCCCTACCTATTCAATATAGTACTTGAAGTCCTAGCCAGAGAAATTAGATAACAAAAGGAGATCAAAGGGATCCAAATTGGAAAGAAAGAAGTCAAGTTATCACTATATGCAGATGATACTTAAATGACCTCAAAAATTCCACCAGAGAGCTCCTAAACCTTGAAAAATAGCTTCAGCAAAGTACTTGATATACAATCAACACAAACAAATCAGTGGCCTTCCTCTACACAAAGGATAAACAGGCTGAGAAAGAAATTAGGAAAACAACACCCTTCACAATATTCACAAATAATATAAAATACCTTAGTGTGACTCTAAATAAGTAAGTGAAATATCTGTTTGACAGGAACTTCAAGATTTTGAAGAAAGAAATCTTAAGATCTCAGAAGATGTAAGGATCTCCCATGCTCATGGATTGGCAGGATTGATATAGTAAAAATGGTCATCTTTCCAAGAGCGATCTTCAGGTTCTGTTCAATTTCTATCAATATTACAAGTCAATTCTTCACAGACTTAGAAAGATCAATTTGCAAATTCATCTGGAAATACAAAAAACCTAGGATATTGAAAACTACTCGCAACAATAAAAGAACTTCTGGTGGAATCACAGTCTCTGACATGAAGATGTACTACAGTGCAATTGTGATAAAAAAAAAAAAAAAAAACTGCATGGTATTCGTAGAGTGACAGGCAGGTAGATCAATGGAATAGAATTGAAGACTCAGAAACGAGCCCACACAGCTATAGTCACTTGATTTTTGACAAGGGAGCTAAAACAATCCAGTGGAAAATAGCATTTTCAGCAAATGGTGCTGGCTCTACTAGAGGTTAGCATGTAGAAGAATGCAAATCAATCCATTCTTATCTCCTTGTACAAAGCTCAAGTCACAATGGATCAAGGACCTCCACATAAAACCAGATACACTGAAACTAGGAGAAAAGAAATTGGGTAAAAGCCTCAAGCACATGGCCACAGGGGAAATTTTCCTGAACAGAACACCAATAGCTTATGCTCTGTGATCAAGAATTGACAAATGGGACCTCATAAAATTGCAAAGCTTCTGTAAGGCAAAGGACACTATCAATAGGACAAAGTAGCAACCAACAGATTGGGAAAAAATCTTTACCAATGATCCATCCGATAGAGGGCTAATATCCAATATATACAAAGAACTCACGAAGTTAGACTCCAGAGAACCAAATAACCCTATTAAAAATAGGATACAGAGCTAAACAAAGAATTCTCAACTAAGAAACACCAAATGGCTGAGAAGCATCTAAAGAAATATTCAACATTCTTAGTCATCAGGGAAATGCAAATCAAAACAACCCTGAGATTCTACCTCACAACTGTCAGAATGGTTAAGATAAAAAATTTAGGTGACAGCAGATGCTAGTGAGGTTGTGGAGAAAGAACACTCCTTCACTGCTGGTGGGATTGGAAGCTGGTACAATCACTCTGCAAATCAGTTTGGCACTTTCTCAGAAAATTGGACATAGCGCTACCTGAGGACCTAGCACTACCACTCCTATGCATGTACCCAGAAGATGCTCCAACATGTAATAAGGACACATGCTTCACTATGTTCATAGCAGCCTTATTTATAATAGCCTGAAACTGGAAAGAACCCAGATGTTCCTCAATAGAGGAATGGATACAGAAAATGTGGTACATTTACACAATGGATTACTACTCAGCTATTAAAAACACTGAATTTATGAAATTCTTATGCAAATGGATGGATTTGGAGGATAGGATTCTGAGTGAGATAATCCAATCCCAAAAGAACACACACTATATGCACTCACTCATAAGTGGATATTAGCCCAGAAGTTCTGAATACCTAAGATACAATCCACAAACCACATGAAACTCAAGAAGGAAGATGAAAGTGTGGATCTTTTATCCTTCTTAGAGGGGGAACAAAATACCCATGGAAGGAGTTACAGACACAAAGTGTGGAGAAGTGACTGAAGGAATAACAATCCAGAGACTACCCCACCTGGGGATCCATCCTATATACAGTCACCAACCTGAGACACTATTGTGGATGCCAGCAATGTGTGCTGACAGGAGTCTGATATAGCTGCCTCCTGAGAGGCTGTACTAATGCCTGGCTAATATAGAGGTGCATGCTCACAGCCATCCATCCAACTAAGCACAGGGTCCCCAATGAAGGAGCTAGAGAATGGACCCAAGGAGCTGAAGGGGTTTGCAGCCCCATAGGAGGAAAAACAATATGAACTAAGTAATACCCTCAGAGCTCCCAAGGACTAAACCACCAACCAAAGAGTATACATGGTGGGACCCATGGCTCCAGCAGCATATGTAGCAAGGGATGGCCTAGTTGGTCATCAGTGGGGGTGAGGCCCTTGGTCCTGTGAAGGCTGGATGCCCCAGTGTAGGGGAATGCCAGGGCCAGGAAGTGGGAGAGTGCGTGTTGTTGGGCAGATGCGGGGGGGGGAGGGAATAAGGGATTTTTTGGAGGGTAAACGAGGAAAGAGGAGAACATTTGAAATGTAAATAAATAAAATATCTAATAAAACATTTTATATGACAAAAGTATCCACAATTAAAAAATTCTAGACTGTAGAACAACAAATAAGTTGCTTACATTTTAATAAAAACCTTTAAAATTTTCTAGTGTGTATGAACATCTATGTGGTATAGATAGATAGATAGATAGATAGATAGATAGATAGATAGATAGATAGATAGATAGA